>JAKLLW010000477.1:0-32367 GCA_022814695.1 Neocatenulostroma microsporum
CTGCTCATGAACTTTACATGGTGGTGCAATCGCAAGGACACCGAGGGCAAGAACGTCTTCGAAGGTGGCTTCCTGGGCCTCGACAACATTGGCTTGTTCAACCGCTCCGACCCACTGCCTACTGGCGGTACCCTGGAACAAGCCGATGCCACCGGCTGGATGGCCTTCTACGCCCTCAGCATGCTCAACATCGCGCTTGAGCTTGCTAAGCATCGCCGCATCTACGAAGACATTGCGTCCAAGTTCTTCGAGCACTTCATCCTCATCTCTGATGCCATGCAGTACCGCAAGGGTACCGACGCCCACTCTCTCTGGAACGATGAGGACGGCTTCTACTACGACGCCATTACTTGGGGCGGCGGATGGGCACACCAAATGCCTATCAGGTCGCTGGTCGGCCTCATCCCGCTGTATGCCACGCTCACGCTTGAGCCACAGGTGATTAACAGATTCCCGTCGTTCAAGAAACACATTGAGTGGTTTCTCAAGAATAAAGAGGACGTCGCCGGGCGGAACCTGGCTTCCATGAAGCGTCGCGGCAAGGACGAGAGGCTGTTGCTGTCGCTTGTCAACGAGGACCGGCTGCGGAGTATGTTGAAGTATATGCTTAGCGAGGAAGAGTTCATGAGCGATCACGGCATACGCTCTCTGTCGAAATACCACAAGAACCACCCTGTCTCCATGGACGTCAACGGCCAGAACTACTCCGTCAGCTACGTCCCTGGCGATTCCGACAGCGGCCTCTTCGGTGGCAACAGCAATTGGCGTGGACCGGTCTGGATTGCCGTCAACTTCCTGCTCATCGAGTCACTGCTCCGCTTCTACATGTTCTACGGCAATACCTTCAAGGTCGAGTGCCCGACCGGCTCTGGCGAGTACATGCATCTCGGTCACGTCGCCGAGGAGATCCAGCACAGGCTACAGCACCTCATGGCCTTCAACGAGGAAGGCCGCCGCGCGATCAACGACGGCAACGACATGCTCGACAAGGACCCCAACTGGAAGGACTACTTGTGGTTTTACGAGTTCTTCGACGGCGACAGCGGTCGTGGTCTCGGCGCCAGCCATCAGACTGGATGGACTGGTCTCATGGCCAAGATGATCCACGATACTGGTATCAACTGCCGTCTACCTCAGACCCCACGCACGCCCACTGCCGCCGCATCTCACTACTTCGATGACACCTTCTCCCGCCAACGCCGCATGTCGACCGGTATCGCCAATGGTGGCCGACCGAAGGGCCCAGCGAGGTCGCTGACTCGCCAGCGTTCCATCGGCGCTAGAAGCGACTGGAGCGAGTCTGCTCAGCAGGATCCCGAGACGCCGGGCGGTGGACCAAGCAGGCAGTGGTCTATCTACAGTGAAGAGAACCCTGATGCCGATGAGGGGAAACAGAAGGACGATGAGGATGATCCGATCAACAAATATGTGCATGACCAGTTGGAGAGGATCAAGAGTAATGAGAGCCACGAGTATGCGGAGGAGCTGTCTGCTGAGGCCTGATCTCTTCCTGTGGTGTTGAGGACCTAACGATGATATTGTGGAGGTTGTTATGAGGTTATGATGATATGTGTGAAGTGGGAATTGTTGTTGATGCTTGTATCCTGAGGATCCTAGAGATAGATTGTACACCTTTGTCTACCTACCTTCAACTCATGCTCCTACTTGCATCGCGTCCCGATTTTCCGGACTTCTTGCTCGTGGTGTGCGACGCTGTGGCGCAGTGCGCTATCGTTCATCGAAAGATTCATTATCTCCACCCTCTACTGACTTCCTGCGCTGCCGCCACCGCTCGGCACTCTCTTCCAGCAATTGCGAATACTAGAAACCAAGCTTTTTGTAGCAAGGTTTGCTCGCCGCAACGTGCTCGTGATACAGGCAAGTGTCTTTCTGGAACGGCGCATCGTGGTCTTGTAGGCCTCCAACCTCCGCAAGGCGCTCGGTCAGGTCTTTGAAGAACTCCATCCAGGCAGGCTCTATCGCTCTACCTTTGAAACCATCCGGCTGCCATTTCCACACGGCGATGTCCACTAGAAGTCTTCTGAATGGATTCGGCCCTACGCTCTGCGCAAAGAGTCTTTCGTGCGTCTTAAGGGAATGCTCGTCGGATGCGAGTACCACGTCAATGTAGGCGTCGATAACCGCGTCCTTGAGATTGGCGCTGGCAAGCTTGTCACCCAGGAGCCAGCAATCCACGAATATATCGAAGATCTCGTCGAGAGTGTCCCCTTCTCCGCCATTCTTGCTTTCAGCCTTCCCGCCCTCGTCTCTGCCACCTTCGGCTCGCTCGTCTTCGCCGCCAGGTCTAGCAGCACCCTCCATCCCCTCACTAGTGTTCTCTTTCCCGTCTCCACTGGCGCCATGCTGGGGCAAGTCGAATGGTCTGCCGTGGTACACGAAAATGGCGAAAACCCTGAAGATTTCGCCGTTGTCCTCGGGAAGGCGGACGATGCGCTCCTCTGCTTCCTTCCACTCCCCCTTGAGTGCCGCCGCGAAGAACTCCGAGTGCGCTGTCAGCTTATCCTCGTGGATGTAGAATGTAGCGGCATCCGCACCGACCCCAACAACAACGGTCACGGGTCTGGTCTCGGCACTGCGCATAGTCATTAGTGCAAGACCTGCGTTTATATTCGAATATCGACGTACGTGAAGAAGTCCTTCGTCGACTTTGGAGAGGCCATCTTGTCTGGAGTCTCTTGCGTATGTACAGGTTGTGGCATGCTGATTCGAAACGAAAGTTGGCAGAGTCGAAGGTGGGAGTTGGAGGGTGGAAGGTGGGACATGGAAGTAGCAGGTAAAAATAGAAAGATTTGTCGAGAAGCATGTGAAAGCCAAGAAAGTCAGTTGCACGTTTCAACAGTGAATGCACCGGATACCTACCCGCGATACGAAAACGTATGTATTCACTTCCGATGCAGCTCAACCACGACTTCTCCTCGAACTCGCAGCAGCGGATACAGCTGCTCCAACGCTGAGACTCACGTCAAGGTGTGTTTCCCATTGCACAGCTTACGGGCTGTACCACTCTCTCCTCAAGCGAACATGGTCTTGTAGCAAGCCTTGCCTGCCGCCTCATGCTCGTGGTAGGCGCAGCCCTCCGCTTCGCAGGGGCTCCGCTTCGCTTTCTGACTGTCCCGTTGACGAAGAGCCACGTCTTTGAAGAATTCCATCCATCCTGCTTCGACTGGTTGGTCCGCAAAAGTCTCGTCAGTGCCACACAGCGACGTCGACAAGCAATCTCCTCATAGGACTTGGACCGGGTGTACCAGCGTAGATAGCCTGATGCATCAAGATGGGGTATCGGCCTGTGGAACTCATGAAATGTACGAGGGCGTCGACGGTGGCGTCTTTGAAGTGCACCGAGAGGAGCTTGTCACCCAGTAGCCAGGCGATCTTCAGCAAATGGGCCTCCTTGTTGAGGTGAGCAGGGTCATGCTTTCCTTCGGTGTTCTTCCCTCCTTCTCCTCCGCTTTCTGAAGGTGCTAGACCTTCCTGTCGAGAGCACACGGTACCGTAATACACGAAGTTCGCGAAAAGTGCGAAAGCGGCAGGTCGTTCTTCTGGAAGACGAACCATATACTCCTCTGCCTCTTTCCAATCCTTGTCGAGTGCTGCTTTGAAGAAGTCGGAATACGCTACCAGCTTGTTCTTGTGAACGTAGAATGTCGTTTCCTCATCGCCGGTGCCGACGATAACTGTCACCGGCCTGTCTTCAGCTCTAGTAGAGACGCAATCAGTAAAGATGCGGAACATCATATCGGCATGCGTACATACACAAAAGCATCCTTCGCATCCCTCCGGACTGTGCACAATTTGTCACGGTTCTCAAGCGTACTGGAAGCCATGTTTTCGGTAGTAAAGCTTGGTCGCTGTGTGAAGATAATCTTATCCGGAAGATGGAGAGTTCATCTGCATGTGGTTACGACTGTGACCCCGTGTTTCAGGTGTGCATGAATGCATGTGAAGCAAAGTAATGAGCACTCCTTGAGACATGCTTGCATTCACAAGCAAGACTCTCTTTCGTACTATGCACCTCGCCGCTAGACCACTTTGCAAAGCAGGATTGCATTTCTTCTGACGCAAGCAGGTGCAATCTCGATGGTTGTAAGGGTTGGCAGATGTCTACAAAAGCACACAGCAGTTTCGTACCTAAGATGGCCTCCGTGGGTGCTAGGGCTGGCATATATCTCCAAAAGCAGGCGGCGATTCCAGATATGTGTAACGGCCTCCGTAGGTGCAAGAGTTGACAGATGTCTTGAGGAGCATGCGGTCTCCCAGGCCGTGGTGGCGTTGCCGGCTAACAGCTACACTGCGGATTTATTCGAATTGTCTCCAGCCCATAACATTGTATGCGGACTCGGTTCCTGCAACCCAATCCACGTTGACGATTGACTTATGCCGCTACACAGGCTTCTTGCACAGAACAATCTCACACCCTCTTGCCGTTCAAGCGAACAAGCTCTTATAGCAAGGCTTCCCCTCCACCTCATGCTCATGATACTCGCACCCGCCCTTGAGGTACGGCGCCTCACCCTTCAACTGCTCAGCACCCACACCCTTCAACCTCACCGCCACATCCTTGAAGAACTCCATATACGCGATGTCAATCTCCTTGCCCCTCAGCACCTCCTCCGTCCACTCCCAAACCGCCAAATCCACCACCAAACGTTTGATACAGCTCTGTCCTGCGAACCTGGGATAAATAATCGTATGCCAGCTAGTGGGATACTCTTTATCCTTCTTGCTCTTCTCGGCTATGGCGTCCACAACCGCGTCCTTGAAGTTCGCGGACATGAGCTTATCTGCGAGGATCCAGCTTTTCATTAGACGAAGCCACTCGAAATCGCCTGTCAGGTTGCCGTCGTCGTCGTCATCGTCGTCCCCCATACTACAGATTCTTCCCGTGTATACGAAGTCGGCGAAGATGGCGAAAGTGTCGGCTTCATCGTCTGGCAGCTTGATGACGCCCTTTTTGGCTTCCTTCCAGCCATTCCGCAAAGCGGCGGCGACGAATTCGCTGTGTTTGGAGGCGAGCTCGGGGTGGATGTAGAACTTCTTCAATGCTGCTCCGGTCCCGACTACGAACAATACGGGCTTGCCACCCTTCCTAGAAAAAGGGGTGAGCGAGAATCGTGCAAGACCGGTCATTTTTGGATACGTACGTGAAAGCGTCCTTGACGTTCTTGCGCAGGCTCGATACCGCTTCTGATTTGGGTGTGACAGTAGTGCTCGGATCCGTAGTGGAAGCCATCGTAGGGGTATGCATGCTGTTAGTTTTCGAGTCTACCCCCGAGTTGTTCGAAGACTTAAATGGTGGGCATCGTGCAGGTGAACATCGTCAGGATGCTAGCGTGCTTTCTTCAATCCCTTATCAATCACATCCGGGTGCAAAACTCCATGCTGCTGCTGCAACAGTGAATGCGTTATTCCGAAGATCTCCGCATCGCCAGAGTAGCGCTAGGATTTGTCTGCGACACCATGCGCATTGATCGTCGAACACCACAACCAGCCCGACAGAATTGGAACTTTTTCTTAGCTTTTGTTCCCAAGGTCCAGCATCTGGACCGAGACTGGGCGTGCTCGGGTTTAAGATGCTAACGTGCCTGCGCCAGTCCGAACGCCTTCTTCAGACTCCGCCAACTTGCCGGCATCTGGAAAAGAAGCCTGGCCGGCAACCGTAAGGGAAGAACTACCCAGCCGGCGCGCCGCAATACGCTCAAAGAAAGATACTAAGCTTCGCGATGAGATGAGCAGGAAGCGAGTATTTGGAGAATGAAATTATACCTGAGCACAATTTCTCCTTTCACGTCTGACCCCGTACGCCATCGCAATGCAACCCCGTACCCTGATATTTCCTGTTCATACACATTCGCTCACGCAGCCTGCCCAGCCAAATCTCCTCGTGCCTGCTCAAGTAATTGCCTCTCCCTTTCGACTCTTGCCCTCACCTCCGCACTCTTCGCTGAGTCGCGCTGACTTCGTAACCTCTGCTCCTCCAGTAACCGCATCTCCTCCCTTTCTTCTGGGGTAGCTTCTACGGGGTAGGCTTTCGTTACCCGCACCAGTTCTTGTAGGATTTCCGAGTTTGTTCTGAGCTTCATGTCGATCGTTTGGACGCGCTCTGTTTGCGCCGAGTCTTGTGATGGGGTGGATGTGCTGTTGGTGGAGGTGGAAGCTGTGGGATTGGGCGCTGACGTCGCGGAGTCAGAGGAGTCTGGTTGAGAGGCGAAGTGGATGCTCATAAGAGCAGGGTCCTCGGCTTTCGCGGTGCGGTCGACGGTCATGGAGACGGCAGGGTTGTGGTATTTGAGGCGGACTAGTTCGTGGTGCCAGAGTTTCCTATATAAAATAAAGCATATCAGCATCTATATCCGCCCGCAACTCTCACAGCTGCTTGTAGTATGACGGGAAGGCCTACCGTGGACCCATATGCCCGCCCTCGATCTTAGGCGCAAAGCGCAGGTGTATTCTCTTGACATCTTTTGGTAGGACTAGTGCTCCGGATCCCAGTCGTATGGCGAGGAGTTTGGTTTGGAGTTTGCGCATTCGTTGGGGGAGGGAGACCATATTCGCTGCGAGAAGGACTGATTTGTGGAGGGAGACAGTGTGTTATCGTGGGATCATTGCTTTGGATGTGTGTGTTCGGGGTGTGGGATACATTGAGATGGGTTCGGGGATGCCTGCGGGGACATGTTCACCTCCGAAGCTTGCATCTTCGCACACCATCTGATCTACACAACCCACTGAGTACCTCTTAGTCCACTTGCAAGAGCAGCACAATGTCTCTATCCCTTCCACTACGCCCGCGCCCGAATGCGCTCCGCCAGACACAGCGATCTTTCTCGACATCCACCCCCCGAGCGGTCTCGTTACAGCTCGACAAAAATGACCCCGACGCCGTAGCAGACACCCTCCCCCCATATCCTTATGGTCCAACACGATGGTACAAACAATCGCGTCTCGGTCTTTACGGAGGCCAACGCATCCGCTTCGGCAACAATGTGGGCGACAAGATCGAGGTCAAGACCCGACGGGACTGGAAGCTCAATGTTTTGACTCGGAAGATGTTCAGCAAAAGCCTTAACAGACATGTACAAGTCCGAGTTACGACCAGAGTTCTCAGGACGATAGATAAGCTCGGAGGCCTTGATGAGTATTTGCTTGGGGAGAAGGAGGGCAGGCTAACGGAGTTGGGGGAGAGTGGGTGGTGGTTAAGGTGGGCGGTTATGCAGACTCCCTCAATCAAAAAGCGCTTCGCGGAAGAACGAAGACGGCTAGGTGTTCCGGATGAGGTGGTGGAGCAAGAGGGAAAAGAGGTGGAGGAGGCACGGGCGGTTATTGAGGAGGCTACCGACGCGGAGGCAGAAGCTGCTACAGAAGCTGTAGAGATGGACAATGCTTTTGTCGTCGAACAACCACCCAACACCCCTCCACTGAAGTTTCGAGTCGGGCCAGGTAAACATCTCATCCTCACCCCCGACGGTTGGAGACGGACTCGTCCGGACCCGGAACGTCTCCCAAGTCTGGCAAAAGAACGCATCCTCGAGATCCTGAAAGAAAATGTTCTACCAGAAAGGGAACGAGACTTTGTCCTTCAACTCTCCGAGCAACAGGACCGCTTACCGGTGGATGAGCGATTGAGCGCTACTGAGCAAGCGCAATCGCTTAAGGAAGCGAGGAAGGAATGGGCGAGGGAGATGAAAGTGCAGGCGGCGGAGATGTATGAGCAGAAAATCGCCACGCGGGAAGCAAAGAAGGCCGAAAGGAAGGGCAGGAAGAAGCTTGCAGAGAGGGAAGAGAGGGCTGGGCAGGTGATGGAGGGGGAAGTGGAGTAGAGTAGGGTTGGAGGGGAAGGGTAGTGTACTGATATAGTGTATACGTATCATCGCTTACAAGGTACAGTAGCGATGCATTGTGTTGAGGAAGCATTCTTGAGAGTCCATAAGAGTGGACGTGGCTTTCGATGATCGGAAATAGTGCAGTTGTTGCGAGTTTACGAGAGCACTACTCCAAGAATTACAGTGTATGGACGGTGAAAGGGTAGGGGTTTGTAGGAATCTTAGTATGTTATGGTCTCAGGAAACAAAACACAAGCAGCGCGCGTAGCGAACGTCTTTTTCAGACCGGCCTTCGCTCTCGAGCCCTCTCTCAGGCCCGAGAAGGGCACTATAGGCACCCACACCACGGCCTACGCTTAGATCGTACTGACCGAGGTATACAGAGGATCAACCAGAAAGTCCTTGCCACCCCCGTCAATTGCGTAATCAAAGTGAGGGCTAGTTTCCGTCTGTAAATTAATAGTGCGGCGCCAAGCGCTAGCTTCCGTCCGAGGCTGGTAACTGACTCGGCAGCGGTATGTGTTGTCGACTACTACGCTACAACTGTTAACTAATACAACTACGCTATAGGTAGTAGTATATTGCGACGGCTACGTTACGACGGCTACTTATTACGACGGTTACTTACAACCGAAGGGTAGTAGAAATGCGTTATCGACTGCGCTACCGGCTAGAGGGTATTAATAAAGGTAATATAAGGCCTTACCGTCGTAGTAGAGCTCTAGTATTATTTACTTTAATACCTCTATCGTTCCCTTACTTATAGTTGCCGTTATCCTTCGTATCCGACTCTTTAGCTACCTCTAGTAATACTACTATAACTCCTTACTCTTATAACTATTACTAAGCTCTTACCGCTAAGCTCGAATAGCTCTATAACGACTACTATAAACTTAGAGCCAAACTTATCGTATTATAGCTATAACTACGTAAAGCCGCTTAATAGCTAGTACTAGTAGAAACTTCGAGACTACTACGCGCGTATAGGTCGTAACTCTAAAGAGTTTTACTAAGCTTACTAACGCTTAGATTAGTATAGTAACTAGCGTAAGTAAGCGCTCGGCGCGAGTAATTATCGATAAGGTAAAGAAGCGTAGTTAGATTAAGGGCTAGCTAGTACTTAATAAGTACGTTATTAATAGAGCTCGTAGTAGTCGACCGGCTAAGATCGATAAGGACGTATAAGCTACGATATTAGCGTACGTACGTAAATTAAGAGCGACTCGGTCGTTTAATTACTAGTAGCTTACTAATAGCTATAAGCTTAATCTATCGTAAGAGTTAGTTCGTACGATACTTCGATCTAATAGCTTTTAGTATATAAAGCGAACGAGTAAGCCTAGCCTATCGTAGAAGATAAAAGACAACCGGCTAGATTAGTATAAGCGGTATAGAGGTATCGATTAGAAGCGTATCTATTTTAGTAACGAAACTAGTATTGTTTATAGCTACTAAAGAGGCGGTAATAAAGTCTAGCGCTCTCCGGATAAAGCTTACGACAATACCTATAAGCGTACTTAGTAGGCTAGTTTTATAACCTTTATATTCTAGGGCTACTTCTCTTATAATACTAAAGGTCCGTACTATATCTAGCCCTCTAAAGGTAAGACTATCGCTAAGAAGGAGGCTACTATTAAGGAGCTTAAGAAGCTAAATAAGAACTATAAGGCTAAGTACCGCTACGAATAGAAGCTTAATACTAGCTTCCGTTATAATATAAACCTTAACTAGCCTAGTAAGGTTCCTAGTAAGAAGCCGGAGTAGAAGTAGGATAAGAACTATAGTAAGCTCGTTCGTAAGAAGGGGAAGGGTAGTATTAACTAGTAGAGGTATCGTAAGTACGTACTAGAGCCCCTACTTATACCATTTTATTAGAAGTATAACCTTATCGTTTAAGAAGATAGCGCTACGCCTTACGTATACGAGGCTAACTAAGAGCTTATTTGCGACGCTAGCCTAGAGCGACTCGAATAGCCTAGTAACTTACTAGATCTAAATATAATCGAGCTAGCGTAGCTATTACTTAAGAAGGCGACTTAGAAGTAACTCGGCTAGAAGACTAAGAAGTACTTACCTTAAATCTAGCGCTTCTACTAGAGCGAACTATCGTAAGATTAGATCCGTACTTAGATTAAGCGTATCCTCTACTATATTAAGACTATTATTAAGCTTAAAGGGGGTAACAACTACCGTAAGGGCTATAGAGGTAGAGATACGTACGTTGCGTTTACTAGTAAGAGTCCTAAAGGCGCTAGTAACGACTTAAGTAATAAGGATATCGATAGTAACAATAAGGCGTACGTTCTAAACGATCTAGAGCTCTTTATTAATAATCTAATAGCCGACAGTAATAATAAAGAGAATAATCTAGTACTACGACGCTTAAAGGAGATATATAGTAACTTGTCTAATAATAATAACTAATAAGGCTATAGAATAGTGTTTAGGTAGTAAAGATAGGACTAACCTCTAGTTATCCCCGCTATATAGCTACTTTATATAAAGGTATTATAGTAAATCTACTAAGTCCTATATAAATTACGGCTATACGTAGCCTTTCTCTAAAGGTAGAAAGTGTATAGCTACATTGTGAATCCATTTAAGATTCCGAGTAATATTGCACGTGCGCCAAGGATTCGGCCCGATATTGATGCGAGCCAATCAAACTTAGTCAATGCGGGGTGGCAGGGACTTTCTAGTTGATCCTCTGTATATGGTGTTAGATTGAAAGAATAGGAGATTCTGTCGGAGATGTGTGCTTTGTCGTGATGTTTGGATGTTGGCTTTTGTCGAGGAGGATCTCACGGCTCATGTTCATATCGTGGCGGTTAGCGTGGCCAGCTACCTTATCTCCATATCGTGGGTTTGATTACCTGGTTTCATGTGGTCGCTTCGACATGGAGCAAGAGAGACTGCAAACGTGAACAAAAAGCTTTGTCTGGGTATCATATCGACTCGCTACACAATATTCACAACCCCTTCGCTTCGCGACCCTTGCCCACCCCATCTCAGGGACTATGCAACAGCCATCCCCTTCCACCAAGCCAAGGACCCCAGCACGAAAACCACAACCATCGCATCGCTGAAAATCGTCTGTGCTATCGCGATGTACCTCCCCGCAATCCTGATATACTGCGCATAAGGCTCCGGCACAAACCCGGAATTCGCTATCTTCGCCAAGAACCCCGGACCGCGTAGCTGTCCTTTCTCGAGAAAGAATCGAGTGCTTTGGAGTGCTAGTTCGACTGTTGCGAACATTGTGAACAGTCTCGGGCCGAAACCGTAGGTGTTGTCGGAGTAGACGGATTGCGAGCGCGCGAGCTTGGTGCCGGAGAAGGTTGAGCTGAGGGCGATGTAGGTCGCTAATGTGACGGCGAAGACTGTGTGGACGATACGCCAGAGGTAGGTTGAGGATGTTTCGGGGGCTTTCTGCATTTCCTGCGCTTCTTTGCTGTTTCCTCCCATTGCTCCTCCCATGAGCGCTTGCAGCGCGGCAGGTATTTGAGGAGGTTGGTTCGGGTCGTTGGGATCTTGGGGGTTGCCGCCCATCATGCCTGAAAGCTGCTGCATCATTTTCACCATCGGATCTTCTTCCCCTCCACCCTGTCCGCCTTGTTGTGACTGCTGCTGCTGCATCTGGAACATAGCCTGCGCCAAAGGATCCCCCGCACTCGCGTTCCTCGTCGCAGCTCTAGTGTTTGGTGTATTCATTCCCGAAACAGTGTCGATATCTGCTTCATCTGGGTCGTCTACCGATGCCTGATTGGAGCGGGATTGTGACTGAGATTGTTGCGCTTGCAGTGAGGGTGCTGCTGGGCCGCCGAGAGTCTCATCTGGGGGTGCTACGCCGCCGTTGAGTGCTTTTATCTTTGCGAGCCTTTCCTCGCCAGATTCCGCGATCTTTTTGTTCATTCGCTCACGTCGCTCACGTGCTTTTCGCTGATTTGGTGTTTCATCGCTTGGTGGCGGGGGTGCTGCAGCGTCGGCCATGGCTGTGATGTTGTTACGGAAATCTGATCAAGCGACTGAGTGTGTGATTGTAACTGTATGCGACTCGAAGTTGGAAAGCTCGAGGTGGTGGGCTGTTATGAGTGACGTAGCTTTTGCCAAGACCGTGGATGAGCCACTGTTTGCATGTGAATCATCTTTCATCTCCGCTCCATCAAGAAGCTCCGAGATGCAACTGGACCACTCAAACGACGGAACGAGAGTCGGACGCAAGGAGACAGCGATGCTCGAGAGGTTGCCTGTTTCGAGACACCGCACTGTGCCTTGAGCGCCTTCAAAGTACTTGCTGAAGCATGTGAATGTTCCTGGCTCGATGGAGCAGAACATCAACACCTTGTCTTCGCCATACCATACGGACTGCTAGGACTATGCCGCACCATAGAGGTCCCAAGAAGCCCGCTGGGCAGAAGAAGCCACCTTTGACGCACTTTTTGTGCTTGCCGCTCGTCACTCCAGAATCGAAGCCGCAGCTTGAGACGTCTATGCAACGTTTCAAGGACGCTGCAGCTATCAAAGACCCAGCCTCAGCCAGCAATTCAGAAGAAGGGGTCAGCAAAGACGAGGCCGCAGTGGAGACTGTCGTACCGGGCGTTCATCCCAAAGCTATTAGACCGGTCGGGGCTTTGCATTGTACCCTCGGAGTCATGAGCCTCGATCAAGGGAAGCTCCGGCAAGCTATTGAGACCCTGCAGGAACTCGATGTCCGGGAAATGCTTGATGATGCTCGTAAAGAACCGTTAAAGGAGCCCCGGGATGAAGCCAGGTCCACGGAAGCTCAGCCAGAGAAAGACAGACCAGAGCGTCCGCTTGCATCTCTCGAACGCGCCGTATCGCCACCAGCAGTCTCACGTTCGCCTACTGCTCCTTTGACAGTCGATCTAAAAGGTCTGGTCTCAATGCACACCCCGCACAAGACATCTATTCTCTACACCGCACCCACAGATGCCTCCGAGAGGCTATACCATTTCTGCCTCGCTGCCCAGAAATTCTTCGCCAATAGGGACTTTCTGGTACCTGATGACAGACAGCTCAAGCTGCATGCCACGATCGTCAACACCATCTACGCCAAAGGCAGGAAGCAGCGAAGACCGCCACCGAAGTGGAAGAGGGATCTCCGAGAAGAGACGCCTGACCCAGACCAGAATGGGCCTGCTGGAGAAGCTGAGCAGCCGGTGGAGAAGGTGGATTCTGTCGGGAATGGCAACGAAGGGGAAAGTAATCCAGAGCAAGATGATCGCTCGTCTGGCCACGGCCCAAACGCCAACGCGCCACTGAAGATAGACGCTACTGCTCTTCTCGAGAGGTTCAAGGACTTTGCGTGGGCGGAAAATGTAGTGCTGGATCGGATCGCGATATGTGAGATGGGTGCTAAGAAGATCATGGACGCGGGCGGGAGGGTGATCGGGGAGGAGTATAAGGAGGTTGCAAGCGTGAGGTTACCCGGGGCTGGTACATGAAGTGAAGGGTATGAACGAATAAGGTTCAGCGCAACCACGGTAGCAGGGCAGTTGATGGAGTTGCTGAGGTACCCCTACCGCGAGATTATGGTACGATCTGCCTAACGTCGTGGTGCGATGTCAGGCTATGTATATCGTGACCTCCGTCCAAGACCGCCGGTGCAGATCTCCACAATGCGCGCCCTTTTTGCGTCGATCCATGCGCCCTCTAGTAATCCAGGCCTTCACATCCAGCTCGCAACGACGATGGCGTCTATGGCTTCAGAACGACAGCACGCCTATCGCAACAAAAGCTGCACCGCCTCAAGCGTCGCCTTTAATCTCCGCTCCTCACGCTTCTCGTCGATAATCTCCAGCAGCTTGCTCTGTACTGGCCATCCATCCTTTCTCATACGCTCGCTAAAAAGGTAGCCATCCGCCGAGCATGCTCGACCACACCACCAGTGCCCCTTCTCGTTCCTCATGCACCCGCAGTACTTGCAGACATCACCCTTGCAGAAGTGGCACTTCATAGCCCTTCGGTCGCCAGCAGGCGAAATCTGTTCACATTGCGGGCAAGCGAAGAATCGCTGGTTGGCGTGTTTGCCCAGAAAGATGCTGTGACGGTATCTCTTGGTGTTCTCCGTATTTGCGCAAGATTTGCAAGCGAACAGCTTGTCCCCGAAGCTTCTTGAGACCCAACGATGGTTGAGAGACCCGCATGTGGCGCAGAAGAAGAGGTCATCGTTACTTCTCTCCTGGCGCTTGCCGCACATGTTGAGGTACTGGAAATCGACGGTACAGAGGCGAGTTCCGGGACGATAGACGCCGAAATTCACTCCACAGTCGATACAGAAGCGACCGCAGCCTGTTGGGTTGTCGTAGTCGCGAGGGCTATCCTTCGCACGGGTTTTGGACGTTTGCCGTGTTGAGAACTTCTCCCTTGGTCGGATGCGGAAGCAAGAGTAACAGGCGAAGCCGTTCGTGTCCCATATTAGCATCGTCGCTCTTTCGCCCTCGTAGTCCGCGAACATCCGATTGTGCTTCCTCCACAGCTGCGTCTCCTTGACAAAAGCTGCCTTCTCCGTGACCGGCCATTTGCTAGGCTTGACCAAGTCGGAGAAGTGGTGGTTCACTTGCGAGATGCGAACTGCATCTTGGTAGCTGAGGTAGCTTGTGATTCGGAGCTGAAGCTCTGGTGGCAGTTGCTGGAATGTTTTCGGTTGTGGTTGCTGCTGTGGCGCTGCCATGGTCCCCGGCAGTGTACTGAGGAGATGTCGCGCTGATGGAGATGTTTGTTGATACAGCGCGCGGAAGATCTCGAACGTTCGAACGTTCCATGTCGAAGCGGAGCGGACCGCGTTAGCGCGGAAAGACTCTGCTTCTGGAAGGCACACCGTTCAGATGACCGGAGAGGACTGCACACAGACAACCTGGCACGTCATGGAGCGAAAGGAATGGAACCATAGTGACGGATTGATCGTTTGGCAGTACAGTTCTGCAATGCACGAGTACTTCTTGATCTTCGACTATGGAGTCTCCGCCGTGATGGCTCTGAGCTTGCCGAAGCCCTCGCTCGGAATTAACCCCATGGTACTGGCATCCGGTCGAAGGCCAGCTATGCACACGCCGCACAACGCATCACTAGCTCATGCCCTTTTGCAAGGCGAAGCTTCATAGGGCCCCCTTGACAAGCAGTCAAGCACGTCCTGACACTCTGACTGCCCGCTCGCCATCATTTGCGCGTCGCCTTCTTCGCAGCCTCCGCGATGCTTGCTGTCCCGGCAGGAATCGTCTACAGGCCCAGCATACTCAACGCATCCTCAACATCTTCAGCCTCCAGCACATCCATCTCCGTCCGCAAGCTCCTACCTTCTCGCTTCTTATCCATCATTCCCCTCAATTCCGGGACCACTTGCCAGGCTTGTGTCTCAATGTCTTTGACGAATCTGTAGGCGGAACCAGAGCAGCCTCGACCGCACCACCGTGTACCACGGTCGTCGACACTCACACCGCAGTCCCCACACACCTCGTGCCCACAGAAACAGCAGCGGTCCCTGCTATAATAGTCCTTCTGTTGGAGCATCGACCGTCTGCATTGGTCGCATGCCGGGGAGGAGTCCGGCCCTGCGTACATGAACCGCGACTTGCTCGTAGCAACGGTGACGGACTCTGGCGGTGTGCATCGGTGACTGACTTCGCCGGCTGGGTATAGCTGGCCACATGGCTTGCAGAAGCGGTAGTACACTATGGTCCTGGACATGACCTTGTACATAGAAGGTTTGGGGTAGATCACGGGCGCCAGCTCCTTGGTTCTAGCAACAATGAGCTCATCGCGATAGAGATCTCGAGCTATGGAGCAGTCGATGCAAAAGCGCTTGTAGTCGTTCTCTCCATCATTCGGGCTAAGCTTTGAGCGTCCGTGGATGGTTTGCGTGTGCGAGAACTCGAAGATTGGTCGCACCCGGAAGCAGCTGTAGCAAGCCAGCCCGTAGTTTGTGAAGACGATCTTCGTCTCGCCAGCCGGTGTCTTGACCATATGCGAGGCGCTGTGCTTTGGCCAGTGTTGCGCTTGCTTAATGAACGCTTCCTTTCCTGCTACCGGCCATTGCTGCAGAATAATAGTTGCCCGCCAGTATTGGCTGACTTGTGACATGCGGATGGCGTCTTGATAACTTAGTTGTTCGGCGATATGGAGGTGCATTTCTGGTGGTAGCTGCATGATGCTTTGACCACCTTCGAATGGTGCTGCCATATTCGCCGTTGGTGGCTTGATATTAGTCGCCGAGTTGAGGATGAAGGAAGAAGATTAGTAGCAGAAGGGTTTGTGTGCAAGAAGACAAGATCTGGCCTGTTGTTCGAAGTGCACTCAAATAAAACGGGACACAGTGGGCGGCGGCTGCGCGCGGAAGCTAGCTTGGTTCAGAAGGCACATCATTCACTTGAGCGGCAATGCTTGCGTTATCTCCACGTCCCGAGGCCGGGTCAGGCATTTCGAAATTGGGAAGTCATCAGATGCGCAGTGATACTGTTTGACCAACAGTGACAGGCCCTTATGCATGAGGACATCATCCATTGGGACATCATCAAGCATATTAGAGCGTAAAGACGAGATTTTGACGCTACTCACCGCAGGTGCATTGAGCTGTCATGCTCTCCTCCCGACTTCCTAGGCCTCTATTCATCACACCAGTACTCATTCAGCCACTCAAGCCTTCTCGTCAATCTTGCAATCCCAGGATCTCCAGCGCCCCTTCAACACCAAGCACATCCCCATTAGCGTTATCCTTCCGCCGTTGCCGCATTGTTCTCTTTGCCTCTGCTGAACCCATCGCCGAGAGCAGACTCCGGATAGGTCCACACTCGGCACACCAGGTTATGAGGTCACCTTGGTCGGTGCGTATACAAACCCAGTCTACCCAGTGCCGACACTTCGGGCAAAATGTCTTGCTGTCGTAGTGAGTCTCGAGTCGAGCACGTGGCCGAGTCGTTGGGGCTCTAAAAGCGATGGGTGTAAGGGTTAGCAGATGTCTCGAAAAGCATGCGGCAGTTTCAGATATCTGAGACTGGCTCGAATGGTGCAAGCCATCAGTATACGTACTGTTTGCCAACCCGACTCACTCGACCCGCATCTTTGCTCTCAGACCTCCTCAGCGCTTTCCTGCTCGTCTTCGCCTTGCTGCATTCGCTGGTGTTCCACACATCCTCTGCGTGAAGCTGCTCGCAGTCGCCACAATATCTCATGATCTCCGCCTCCCTGACCTCGACCTGGAGAACCTTGCGCTGTTGGCCACCGTGATCCAAAGTGGAAACTTTGAAAATAAGTTTGATCTCCATTCCGTGCCGCAGACTCCCCTTCACTATCTGGCAGTCGATGCAGCACCGCCGATTAAGTTTGACTGCGAGGTTCCGCTTGCCGTACTTGTTGCAGCGCAAAATCTGTCGGGCGGCAAAGGCGTGCATGGGCTTGACGGTGTAACAGGTGAAGCAGGCATAGCCTACGTTGACGGTGACTCGGAGGAGGTTGTTGCACTTAGTTCTCCGGATGTTGTACTTGTTGTGCTTCCCGAAGTCCTGAGCTTTCTTCAGAAACTTGATCTTTGCCTTCCACCGTCGCTTTGCCGGCTCGACAACCTCGTGGAAGTATTTGTTGACTTGGTGAAGCATGATCGCGGATCTATAGTTGAGGTAGTCGAAGATGCAGAGTTTCAGCTCGTGCGGGAGAAGTTGGAGCCTGCTGGGTGGTGAAGTGTTGATGGATGCGGTGGGCACCATGGTTCCTCCGATGGTGTCGACGTCGGGAAGCATTGCAAGGGCCGTTCGTGTTGTTGATAGTTCACTTGAGGTTTTGGTCAGTTGTGCCAAGTTGTAGCTTTGTATGGCTAGGAAAAAAATGAAGTTTAGGAAAGCACGCTACAGACTAGCCTACCCGCCGCATCACCGAGTGAAGTCACGTTATTTTGCCACTGAGGCGAGTCATTGAATAATGCAGCTGTGGCGCGACTGACCTGCAAGCACAAGAAGTTCAGATCCGTTCGAGGTACCCTTCGCACACTGCATATGCGCGCGTCCAGAGAGCTCACGATCATGATACTCGGGTCTCCGGTCGAGACAAGCACGCCAGTCTCATGACGCCAGGTCTGAAAGACTAGCTAAGCTAGACAGCATTCCTTCGCCATCCGTTGCTCGCCGCAAGTATGAGTGCGGTAGGAGGCCTGCAGCTGCAGGCAGTGCGAATGTCTTGTACTCGGACGTTCTTGGCCGAACACTGATTCTTTGGCTCCGGCTCTTCGGCGTCGCTGATCTTTTCGTGCTGTTGAGCATAGGCACCCGACTACCAGAACGATGATCTAAACTTACTCGAAGTAAGTCCAGCCGGAACACTCACTGATCCATCACGGCGTAAAGCGGCGTTGGTCACGTCGTAGAGCGTTGCGGAGAAAGAGACCTTTCGTGTGCAGGTTGAGCTCACACTACCGGTGTCCCAGCATGAAGAGGTTGAAAACTTCGTGGTTAGAGTGGACGGGCGCTATACAAGGTACCATCCATCCTCCCACGCCGTGGTTCTCGAGAAGAACCATATCAATGTGCTACTTTCTTTGCAGTCTTCCTCAGGTCTTCCTCATCTGACTTTCTCGATGCAAGTCTTCTCATCCCTTTTCACCCTCTCGAGTATCTGGCCTACGGTCAGCATGAAGGCACCATAGCGGGAGCAGAAGCAGCATCACCTCCTTCTCCTTTTTCTTCCGTTTTGCACGCTACGATAGCTTCCGCCGCCGCTTCTTCGTCTGAGCCTTCGCCGTACCTTCGAAATCATGTACTAGCTCCATTTTCGACTTGCTGACGGATGCTAGGTGACACTCAGGTCCCGATCGATGGAGCGTGCTCTGCTTACCACTCTTTTCCCGAGCACCGAGAGATCATTGCCAAGCGCATGGTGAGCTCGTCTAAGAGCAGAGGAATGTCACTTCAGCTCTCTCTCAGCTCGGTCCTCGATGAATCCTGGCTTACCACGGCGTCGAGGTCCACTAGCAGTGAGCTTCCCACACAACTTGCAAGTCCAGGTATCGTCCCTCCGGGCGATGTACTTGAACTCACGGTCGACCTCTTTCTCGAGGAAGGAAGCACAGTCCTCTATCACCTCATGATAACCAACGCGACCATTCGCTGCGTTACCCTCCACCAGCTCGACTCCCTTCTGAAGCAGGCAGATGCACTCCTTCGCTAGAGCACCACCGAAAGTGACCTCCAGTTTCTTCTGCGGGTTGAACCTCAGAGTGACGATAGCACGCCGCGTGTTCGGTTCTCCTGGAGGAGGAAGTGGAGTCCCTACACTCTCGATACCGAACTCCACCTTCACCGTCCACATCTCCGCGAAGCGGACCGTAGCCTTCACACCATCGATACCATGGTCCGCCAGATGGGATGAATCCGTCATCGCCAGTCGCTGCCACTCCTGCACCTCATGTTGTTTCCCGCCATCCAGGCAGAACGCAAACACATTCTCCCTGAAGTATACCGGCAATGCCTCTCTACGCACTTGCTTGCTTACGGAGACCAGAGCAGGAGTCCTGGGGTGTCTTTGGCTCTCGCGAATGAGCATTGCCTCTTCCTCCCAGCCAGCATTGTACGAGACATCGTATGCTACGGTCCTCCTATTGCGGTAGCAAATGAGCGGACCATCTTCCTTTTTCAATGCGAATGTCCATATTGTGTCTCGGAGCTCGGCAGGCAGGCTCATGAGTGTACGCCCGTCCTTTGCGTTTGAAAGCTTTCGCTTGCTGGTGAGGCTAGGCTTTGTCGTCTCTTGCAGGTCCGAGTACCTGCGCTTTCTGGTTGTGGGAGCCATTGCTGTGTTTTGATCGGTGCATTGACGGCGGCTCTGGCATTCGTGATCGATGTCTGGATGGATCTCTAGGTCGTGAGACTCGTTCGTCTAAGAGATGTGGATGATGGTAAGTCAGGGACAATGGTGGAAGTCAGCTAATGGCGCGTGATGGCAGCGAAAAGAGGATGTCCGTGCAACACAGTCTAATATATATGTACGCTCAAGCATCCTTGCTCACGACCTCAGCAATTGGAACGTTTGGTTTTTTAATATCTTGAGAACATTACGGCTGCAGTCGAATTGGTTGACACTGGGCCGGAGTCTTCTGCCGTTGTCCATTGAAGCTACGCGGAAACAGTATACGGCGGTCTACAGAGCATTGATCGTTGCCATACAGAAAGCTTCCCAGGGACAGTGCCTCGTGCGGACCTTGACGCGTGACGGTGGCAGCAAAAGGAGACGCGTCCCAACCGTGTAACCTGAGCAGGCGTTTCCTTCTCCTTTCCTTCACATCTTGCGACACTCACACCAAATACGAGTTTCCATTGAGCCCGCCTGATCGAACCAGCATTCCAGATCCAAATCCAGCAATGGCCATCACCCGCAAGCGCAAGAGGGACAGCGAGCGCCCTAGTCTGATGACTCTCCCAGCCGAGCTACGCGAAATCATCTGGTTCTACGCGCTCGTAGAGCCCGAGCCGCTGATCTGCTACCTCAATAAACGCACCATCAGGCTACCAATGGACGACGAGGACGATCCTGGGGCTCTGGTACGCCAATCGAAGAGATACCCGCAGCACCCTGGACTTCTCCTCGTGAGCCTACAAGTCCGAAGAGAGACTCTCCCAATGTTCTACCGAGAGAACATCTTCACCTTCAGCATTGACAAAGCTATGGAGGACCAAGTCCACCACTGGCGAGCGTTTGCCCTTTCAGATGACATCCTACGTTGGTCCGCGGGTGAGGACCCCAACAGGGTGATGGCTTCTTGCATACTTGCCCAACTCTGGACTGTACGGCTGGAATTCTCTATGTACACTCCATCAGCAGTGAACATAGTAGGCAGAGGTCATTTGCGACACGCTACAATCGACCTGAAGCTCAACAAAGCCAACAAACTCGATTTGACATTCGGCGGCGCGCTTGCGGCGGAATGTACCTGCCGTCTAGTAGCCATGGCCGCGGAATCAGAGCAGATGCTATCGACGTATCAGTATGCCAACGATCCCGTCCAGACCTACTACCACAACATCATAGTTCACTACGCTGGTATAATCGAGACCGAGCACGATGAAGACCTAAGGCTGGGCAATCGGGTACGCAATACTTGGAAGTGCACGTTATGTGGCAAGACAGCTGCCATGAAACGCTCTCACCAAGAGGCTTCTGGGCGGATCCCGGGGCATCCTATCGCTGGCTAAGACTCCCGTGCTGGACACCCTCTTGATTCCATAAGTACACGATACTTTCGCGCAAAGCTACATTCATTGCATAACATGCGCTTTGGATCATTCTACCTACTTCCGCGCCTATCCGGAGCATCATTTGCACTGGTATCATCCCTCATCGGATCTAACCGAGGGCTTGGCCACTGTATGAGCATGACTGGAGGAGCTCATGACGAGATGAACGAGAAGGGCATACCGGATATCACCTTCACTGACCCTCAGCAGAGGCTATGGCTGCCCTTACCATACCGCACTACACTAGTCAGCTTACTGGAGCAGGTCAATCAGATTGACAAAGGACCTGACCAAGTCTATAGAGACAACAGTGAAGGAGACGGAGAGGGAAGGGCAGACGGCTACTGAAGCGTCTAGGCGGCGTGAGAACTGAATGGGTCTGCAGGCGCACAACTGGCTCAATTGTATATTGGTATTCGAACATACTGTAGCTCAGGACATGAAGGTTGTGAGTTAATAGACGCCTTTTGAATGCGTCTCATAGCCTACCGCTCACGAATGCCGCACCTCTTCTTCCCACACGTCGCGCAGCTCACCGGCCATCGCAACCGACTGACCCATCTCAAGTCACGGCGTGACTCCTCCTCCACAAACCTCGCGAATCGCCCGACAAGAAGGTCGGCAGGCACCTGACCATTGCCGCATTCGCTCAAACGAATCGCCTCGCGCCTTAAGCGACACGTACACTCGTTCTGCAGACACCCACCTCCCCTTGCAAAATCCAGTTCCAATACCCCATCCCGGTTAACCTTGAAGTCAACTGTGCCACGCAGCTTCTTTTTCGGGCTCTGCATGACATTCAACCCTGCCATCTCGAAGTGGAGCCTGACTATCCAGACTCCCGCCGCGTACCCATCGTCCAGTAGCCCAAGGCCCAACAGCCTTTTGTACTCTCTATCCACAGCCCGTTGCCACTTGGTCACGGCACCCACAGAGTACCGGTGACTATGCTCATCTAGATCGAACGAGAAAACATTCTGTGCGAAGAACAAGGGCAAAGTCTCCCGCGCGAGGTCTCGATTAACGTAGCAAATCCCTGGTATAGCGGGGGCGAGGGTGGCGATCGCCTTGGGAGGCCCATAGGGACTGGGCAGAGCATATTGTGTATAGTCTGGCGAGAATTCAGGCTCCCATGTGCGAGTTTGAGGCATGGGAGTGTAGTGCACTGTTGCTGGTAGAGGGTCATCGGTGACTAGAGCGTGAATCCAAATGATCTCGCGGAGTTCCGGCGGGAGGTCCATGAGGTATGACCTGTCTGTACGGTCCATGTCTGTGTGACACGGGTTAGTACCATATCCGAGACCTCCTCACAACGCCTACTGTATGCAGGATGTGGTGGGTTGGTGTTGCTGTAGCAGTTCTAGGTTGTTTGGAAACCGCAGCCGAATCCCATTGCCAAGACGCTCGCGACGTCAATGTGGAGGGTCCAATGTCAATTGTAGCCAGCTGTATCAACACACCAACCGTCAACTTCTCTCTGAACACGACTCCTCGCCACACATACACCGTCCTTTCCCATGTTCTCACGGTAAAGCTCGTCTAACCTTGCGCCCACACCTACACTTCCGATCATGGTAGGCCTCCGCGAACTCCAGCGAACAGCCGTCTTCGCCTGGTCGCCTGGCGCCGCCTCACCACTCCTCGTCACCGGCACACGCACAGGAGCCGTAAACGAAGACTTCTCCGACGAGACGAAACTTGAGTTATGGGATCTTGGGCTAGACAAACTGGTACCAGAGCCGGATCTCACGCCTGTAGGCTCCATCACCACAGACTCAGGCTTCAACGACGTCTCGTGGAGTGAACCCGACGACGATCACCCGCTCGGTGTCATAGCTGGCGCGCTGGAGAATGGCGCAGTCATACTCTGGGACGCGGACAAGTTGAGGAAGGCAGGAGAAGACGCACAGATAGGGAAGCAGACGAAGCATTCTGGGGCTGTCAAGGCTGTACAATGGAATCCCTTCCGACACAGCTTGCTGGCTTCTGTGGGAGCAAAGGGGGAGATCTTCATCTACGACATGAGCAATATGGCCTCGCCTTCTAGTTTCAGGCTGGGAGCTACGGCGGCAAGAGCAGATGACATTGAGTGTTTGGACTGGAACAAGCAGGAGAAGACGCAGCATATCCTCGCCACGGGCAGCAGCGGCGGGTTTGTGACGGTCTGGGATGTAAAGCAGAAGAGAGATATTCTCACCCTTAACAACGAGAGGCGGAAGGCTGTGAGCGCAGTCGCTTGGGACCCGGAAGAGAGCACGAAGCTTGCTACTGCTACACCCAATGACACCGACCCTGTCATCTTCCTCTGGAGTCTGAGAAACAGCAGCGCACCAGAACGAACACTCAAGGGCCACGAACTCGGCATTCTATCCCTCGCCTGGTGTAGACAGGACCCAGAGCTCCTACTCTCCTGCGGGAAAGACAACCAGACCATCTGCTGGAACCCTCGGACAGGCGAGAAATACGGCAGCTTCGCGGCTGGCTCAAACTGGGCGTTCCAGACAGCATGGAACCCTCACAACCCAAGCCTAATCGCGAGCGCGAGCTTTGACGGCAAGATCTTGATTACGAGTACGCAAGCCACAAACTCGAAAGCAAACGCAGACGACCAAGCAGCTGCACAGCAAGCGCTAGACGGCGAGGACTTCTTCGCGAAAGCTCAGGCCCAACCTCAGGGAATCTCCTTCAGCATACCTAAAGCACCCAAGTTCCTCGCACGACCCGCTTCCGTTTCTTTCGGCTTTGGCGGTAAGCTTGTGAGAGTGAGCACTGACGCAGCGTCAAGAAAGAGCAAAGTAGCGATTGAGACGTTCGCGGTGGACACCTCGATAGGCGAGAGCGCGAAGGAGTTCGAGGAGAAGCTCAAGGGTGGTGACCTGGCTGCGATCTGCGAGAGCAAGATCCAGGACGCCAAGACTGAGGAGGAGAAGGCAGACTGGCAAGTCATTGAGACCCTCAACGCGGGAAAGAGCAGGAAGAAGCTGCGGGAGTACATGGGCTTCGCTGCGGACGAGTCCCCAGAACAGGCTGCTACTAACGGCGTCAGTGATGCGAAGCCAGAGACCAATGGCGAGAAAGCTGCTGCTGGGGACGATGACGATTTCTTCGGCTCCGGTAATGCAGATGATGAGGACAGCTTCCTCGCTAACTTGGCGTCGACGAAGGGAGCTAAGACCAACAACCCATTCTCGATCTACACCGATGCCGAGTCAGATGCGGACAAAAACATCACGCGAGCGCTAATGCTGGGGCAGTTCGAGAAGGCTTTGGATGTCTGCCTGAAAGAAGACCGTATGAGCGATGCTTTCATGATTGCTGTGTGTGGAGGGCAGAAGTGCATTGATAAGGCTCAAACTGCATACCTGAAGAAGAAGGCTAAGGGCCCGAACTACCTCCGGTTGCTTGCCAGCATCGTTGGGAACAACCTTTGGGATGTGGTGCATAATGCTGATCTGGGCAACTGGAGAGAGGTGATGGCTACACTGTGTACGTATGCTGATGAAAAAGACTTTGCGGATCTCTGCGAAGCGTTGGGCGACAGGTTGGAAGAGGAGTTCCAGCAGGGCGACAAGGAGAAGACGACGTTGAGGAGGGATGCCTCTTTCTGCTATCTGGCTGGCTCTAAGCTTGAGAAGGTGGTCGTTAACTGGGTTCAAGAGCTTAAAGAGCAAGAGAAGTCTGCGCTTGAGGAGTCTGGAGAGGAAAGCAACGACTTCTCGGTGCATGCCAAGTGCTTGCAGGACTTTGTGGAGAAGGTGTCTGTCTTCCGCAGTGTGACCAAGTTTCAAGATTCTGAGCTACAGGCTACGGAGGAGTGGAAGCTCGCGCCGCTTTATGGGCTGTATGCTGAGTACGCGGACATCCTGGCGAGTACCGGGCAGTTGGCGAGCGCAGAGCAGTATCTGGGCTTGTTGCCTGGGAAGTTTGGAGGCGCGGAGTCAGCGCAGCAGAGGGTCAGGCAGGCGACATCCGAATCGACAAAGACGGCGAGACAACCTGCGGCAGCTGCTGCTGCGAAGAGGGCACCGAGCATCGCTCAGCCGGGTCGGCAGGCATCGTTGCAGCCTACGCAGCCGCTGATCAATCAGGCAAGGAACGCGACGCCTGGCCCCTACACGCCAGCTAACGCTACTCCTGCGCCTGCTCCTACTGGGCCCTACGCACCGGCAAACAACGCTGCGCCAAACCCATACGCACCACCGAACAACGCCTACACGCCTGCCGGCTACCAGCCACCTCAACAAGGTGGTGCTCCGTACGGCCAACCTGGAGGATATGGAGGGTATCAGCCACCACAGCAACAAGCGCCTCTCCCGCCACCACCACGAGCCGGCGCTGTCTCGCCTGCCGCCCCACCGCCGCCCCCTTCGCAGAGTAAGAATGTAGGAGACTGGAACGATATGCCCTCTAACTTCTTCCAAGGCAGGCAGCCAGGGAGTAGGAGAGGTACGCCAGGGCCTGGTGCTCAAGCGGCTATCGCGAGTCCTTTCCCGAATGCGCAGCCTTCTCAGATGTCACCTCCGCCTCCACCTGGTGGAGCACAATTTGGACAGAGACAGCAGACCCCATTACCGCCACCCCCGAAAGCGGGCGAGATGCCGTCGAGAGTTATGTCGCCACCCCAGCAACAGCAACAACAAAGGCCTACGAGTTCCGCTGCTTCCGCGTACGCACCGCAACCTGGGTCTACTTTGCCGACTCCTGCGGCGCCGCCAGTGGCGAGGGGAGCAAGTCCGTATCAGCCTCCTCCGAGTACGTCGCAAGCGGCTCCGAGTAGTAGGTACGCACCTGCACCTGGGAGCCAGCAGAGTCCAAGTTTGGGGCCGGGAGGCATGCCGCAGCAACGGCAAGTTGCGCCGAACCCTTATGCGGCGAGGCAGCCACCGGCTCCGAGTCCGTATGCGCCACAAGGACAGCAGCAGGGGCAGCAGATGCCGTATGGACAGCCTCCGCCACAGCAGGGAGGAGGGTACGGTCAGCCACCTCCACAATCGCAGTACGCCCAGCAGCCTTCAGCTCCGCCTCCACCAAGCGCAGGACCGCCGCCTAGAGGGCCGCCGAGGAGTACGGGGACGCCTTCGGGTCCTCCACCGGCGAGAGGAGGTTCAGCTCAACAACCGCTACCGCAAACGGCATCTGACACCCCTCCCGCCACTGTAACTTCCCCACCACCTCCCTCCACATCCGCGAGACCGAAGTATCCAAAGGGTGACAGATCGCACATCCCCGCCTCCGCCCAGCCCATAGTCGATCTCCTCTCCCCAGAGATTGCGAGGATAAAGAGTGTAGCTCCGCAAGCTTTCAAGCCGCAGGTTGATGATATGGATAAGCGGATAAACATCCTCTTTGACCACTTGAACAACGAAAATCTGTTGAGTGAAGAGACTGTGCAAGAGATGGTGGAGATTAGTCAGTGTGTTTCTGGCAAGCAGTGGGAGAGGGCGCAGGAGTTGTTTACGCAAGTGCAGGGTGCGAAGGGAGGGAGTGAGGGGGGTGTTTGGATGGTAAGTTCTTCCTTCCTTGATCTTTGATGGGGTATGTGAGAGTGTGTACTGACAAGTGACTGCAGGTTGGTATCAAGCGGTTGATTAACATTGGCAAGGCTACTAGCAAGTAGAAACGGCGAAGTCGCGAGAGATTTGTCGTCAGGTTGTTTTGGCTTTGCGCGTGCTGTCGCTTTAGCGGGTGGCATGGGTATGAAGTGCTGATGCTATACTAGAATCATCAATGAAGAAACATGCATTATGCTACATCATGGTCTTTCATAAGTTGATGCTGACAGTGTCCTTGGCGCCCAGACTATGGTGCGTCTAGGAAGGAGGCACCTCTCACTGCCGTGACAACCCCGGGTGTTACTGAAGATGTAACGTGGCCGCTTTTTCCATGCTTCGACGACGGAAACTGGACGTAGCCGTGCGTCGCATCACTGGGACCATCATATTCGGAACGGATACATTCAGGCTTTTTGTTTTGGCTATGTAGGAGGTATGAGTACATGGTAAGCAGCTCGGTGGCGATGATCTGGACTTCTGTGTGTCTCCTTGCTGCGACTGTAGTGGGCAATGTTGACCGTGGACACAACTGCCGTCATCAGGATAGTAGGTGCGTCAGGGGATGTCGTTGCCCATCACACCAGGCAAGCAATACCGACTGCTTACGCGCCCCTTCTGGCTGAGGCAAGCGCACCCCCGGCGGAGACAGATCACCATGCTCGTGGTACACTACTAGTGTGCTATCTAAATCACCATTCCCTCCCAGCGCCATGCTTGTATGCTGAGAACAAGATGGCTAACAGATTGCAACAAAGCCCAATGCTGAAACGCCAGTCTATACCAGTCGGTCTTAGCCGACTACGATCCTGCCGTATGCAAGAAGTGCACCGCACTAGAACTCACGACGCTGTTCACTCCGGTTCCGGTCGATCCTTGACACCGCACAACCCAGGATACGGGCAAGCAGTACTAGGCGCAACGTGCACCTGCCAGTACTTCTCCTCTTCCTTGCCCATATCCCTTATCTTCTTATCATACTCCGGATGCGTGACCTCTTCACCCAGGATGCCTCGCCGATGACCATCCTCGAGGAACTTCATGAACTCGCACGTCACCTTGACGTATTGCTGCACTCCTTCTTTGACATCGATGGTCGCGCCTGTAGTCCAGGAGAGCAACATCGGCTCAATGAGCGGCGCATCGGTCACGGAAGGATGGGTAGTGCCCTTTGAAGTGAGGAACCAAGCGTACTTCTTCTGCGTTTCCATGACTTTTACCACCAGGTCTTTGACGACCTCGAAGTGCGCCCGGCCATGGAACATGCTGTGCTTTTTGCTCCAGCTGTCCGAGTGAATTACGAGGGTAGGCACTTGGATGTCGTCGTTCAGCGGGCCTGACTGCTTGCCGGGGTCCAGAATGACGGCGCCTACGAATGGTCGTTCAGGACATGGACCACCTTTCAGAGTCTGAAGAGCTCCTGTGGCGCCGTACGAGTGCCCGCCAATAATCACTCGGTCCATCATGAGCCTCCCTCGCCACTCTGCAAGGTCTTTGCCTTCTTCTCGCGGGCTCGCTTTGAACAGCCTACTGCCTTGCCCTTCGTTGATCTGCCGCAGTGCACGGACCGTTTCCTCGATCTCTGCTTGCCGGAAATCCAGCTGCGTTTGCTTGATCTCAGGAGTATCCGGTTCAGGGTCCAGCAGGTCCGCGCTGATGTGAAAGCGATTCTCAGTAGTACCATCTGGCCTCATGATGACTGAACCAGGACCACTACCATCTCTGTGCTCAATCGCGGCAACGATGTAGCCTCGCGATGCAAGCTCGCCGGCGTACTGCGTGTAGTCTGTCCGGCTGGAAGCCATGCCGTGGGAGAAGACAATGACCGGGAACTCCGGAAGGCCATAATCGTCTGCTGGGTGCTCGAGCTCGTAATTTTGATATGTCTTCACTGTGCCATGTAGTGGTACATCGACCTCCGCGGGGATGGTCGTGCTACCCACCAACGTCCAAAGTCCGAAGGTGAAGATGTTGTTGGTAAAGAAGTTGTTGATGTGGGCAAATCTTGCATAGCCTTCTGCTGTCAATGCTAGCGGCTTTGGTACCCATAGATGATTCGGCTTCGATGATACGCTATCCTTGACGGCCGGGTAGTACAGTGAGAACAGCACGGTCTCCAGTTCGAAGGCGGGCTTGCCACTGTCTTTGAAAACATGTTGACTTATTCTCCGTTTCTCGCACGGTGCTTCAATGTCGATGGTGCCCACATCGTACTCTCCTGTATATGCTGGTAACTTGCTGCTGAAGAATGGCATGTCGAATAGTATGCAAATGGCGAAGTATGATACTGCAATGGCACTGATGAAGTACCTCCTAGTCCAACGCGGTTTAAGGATTGGCGGAAGCAAAGTCATTATTGAATATGGAGCGGGTGTCGCGGATGCACGACCTCATTTGCAGTCTTGTTGATACTCTTGCTGCATGTTGATGAAGTAATGCCACTGACCAATGCAATGGGAGAGTTACGCCTCCTTTGGTGACGCACTCGTCCACGTGACAGCCGGCTTTTCCGCCCGCCGCAGCTACTCCGAGGCGCTCACTTTGGCTTCTTCGCACGCGTACTTTCCTCCTCTACGCGTCAACCTCGCTGCCATTTCGTGTCCGCAATCACTGTAACAGATCTGTGCTAGCAGCTCACCTCCATACCACTGCAATAAGGCGCAGCATCGTGCGAGTGTGACTAGAGCGACACGAGGGGAGTACCCACTCTGATGCCTGGTGGAGCAGCAAGCTCTCTCTCCATGCGTCCAATAGCCACCGTGGCATCAACTTCTTCTGCATATTACTACTGACTCAGATATTGACAGCAAGACGCCAACATGGGCTATCTCTGGATGATTCTCACGTCACTACTTCTATTGTACCTACTTCTGGTACGTCTTCTGCGCTATCGAAGAGTCCACGGCCTGAAAAAGAAATATGGCACACATACCCGCTCAGAATATGCTTCCATGACAGCAGACCAGGCCCAGGAGATCATCTCGGGACCCGCCGGGTTCGAGTATCCATTCACGTTCAGTAACTCTTTGGGCTTTGCTTTGTTCAAGACATACGGCATCCCAACAATATCTGGTTTGCTCGTAGCTACTGGGGAGCTCTCAGGTGTCACGGCATCGAAACGCGGTGCTGATACTGTCGTACTCGTCACCGAATTTGCCGACAATCCAGTCTCCAGTTCTCGACATATTGAAGCAGTGGCGAGGATGAATTATCTCCACTCGCAGTATATCAAAGCTGGCAAGATCACCAACGATGACATGTTGTATACTCTTAGCTTGTTTGCGCTCGAACCAGAGCGCTGGATCGCGAGATATGAATGGCGGCCATATTGCGAGCTCGAGAGGTGTGCGACTGGGACCTTCTGGAAGCACGTGGGTGACGAGATGGGCATTCACTACTCGCCGTTAGCCTTGTACTACGACGAAGAAGAGCGGGATGGCCTTCAATGGCTTGAAGCGATCCGGCGGTGGAGCGAAGACTACGAGCGCGAGCTCATGGTACCGGCTACCAGCAACCATCAGATCGCTACCGCGCACGTCTCAGTCATGTTGGATGGCCTACCCGAAGTCATGAAGGCTGCTGGTCGACACATCATATCGGCTCTGCTCGAGGACAGGCTGCGTACAGCGCTGATGCTGCCACAGCCGCCTCTGATCTACAGGTCAGCTGTTAAGACCGGACTCTACCTGCGCAAGCTGGCGCTGCGTCACCTCGCGCTGCCACGCCCCGACTTCTTGCGTCACCGATACGTCTCCGAGCTACCAGAGGCAGATGGCCGTTACAGTGCCGTTGACTATCTCGCTCACCCCTGGTACGTCAAGCCCACACTATGGAACCGCTTTTTCTATCCTGGAGCTTGGGTGAAACGACCGCTGGGGCGGAAATTACCTGGCGATGACGGCAAGAAGTACCGCCCAGAAGGGTACGTGTTGGCCGAAGTTGGGCCTGAGAGGGCTGTGGGGAAGGGCTCTGGGGAGATGAAGATTGATATGGAGAAGATGGTGCGGCAGAATCGGCCAGCCGCGTGTCCATTTGGGCGAGGCAGAGGTTGGTGAAACAGCTCATCGCCGGTCGAGTTTTCCAAATTCGACGACACAGTCAACACTGCTACCGGCCGCTGGATTGTTTACTAGGGCTAAGAGGATCATATTGACGTCGGGAGTCGTAGTGCTGCTCTCAACAGCTTCGCCTTTCCCCAAGCTCCTGCAGATATCTCAGAATATCTATTGAAAGACTGGTGACTTTGAGACCGCTGATCAGCTTGAAGGTGAGAACAGGCTCATCTGAGAACGGGAACCGACTTCGTGTTGGGCTCGCTCTCCTAAGGCGCATCGATCCGACAGGCTGCTGCGCCGCTCACCTTGATGTGTTGCATAAGCCTCTACTGAAGTCGTGGATGGGCCTTTCCGACCCTGTGTCTCCGTGACAGCTAGGGAAATCATACAAAGCCGAATTGGAGTTTAGCCGGCACCTGCGGCGCCGATCCTCCAAGGCTTTTGCAGAAACGTGGCTTTTCTCAGCTTTCGTACAGAGCCGTTGCCCAGGGCGAATAGCATCATTATGGCGTTCGAACAGCTTCCGTGCAAAGCCCTCGTGCAACATCCAGGACCCATATGCTCCAAAGTCCCAGGATGGCTGGCCTTTTGTACCGCGAACAAGGCCAGAACAAGGCTACATGAAACACCATGTGGCCCACCAACCCGGAGATTGTTCCTTCTTCAGTTGCAGGGATTGGAGTTTCTTGGCATGGGCTTTGCATCGTTTCACAAACGAACTCAATTGCCACTACAGTCACGACATTGCTCGATACGCTTGTAGAGATGCAGTCGCTCCCCAAGAGGCTTGAGTGACCAAGAAGCGATGTTGCCCACAGTGCCGGAGACCGGTATAGTCTGCTCGAGTCACGATACTTCACCAACACAAAGAAAAGAACATGTTCCAGAAGTCTCGCTCTTTCAGGGATCATCAGGTACGAGCAAGCAAGTCATCATGATCGACCGGGATCCTAGATGACATGCTCGTACCGGTCCGCGACCACCGAGGCGTCAAAAGCTCAATGGAGATCTCCGGCGGTGTATTGCGGGGTATTTTTTTGAAGGCTCCATCCGACTCCGAGGCCTCGCAACTTTGCCTTCGAACTTACACCTCCTCCTTACGCCACAGACTGCATCGCCTTCGTTTGAGGCAGATTTGCAGGATGCGCGATGCCTCGGCGATCGCAGTATCAGGCTATCGTAACATCCCAACCCCGCTGCTAGCTGGACCTTCGATTCTTCAAAACGAACAGCAGTTGAAAGCCAGCCCCCGACGTCTACCTGTGTATCCGCGGCGTACCACGTCTAGGAGGTACAACCTCCAAGCACTCCAGACCCGGGAGGCATGAATCGAACTTCGCCCTGCAGGGGCCCGTGGTTCATCAGATCACAGGGTGCCAACCGTTCATGCCGCATCCCAGTTAACGTTCAGGAACTGTCTCGGTAGAGATGGGAGGGTTGATAGACTCCACTTTGATCAGCACGACCTACTGCACCTCGACTTGCAGCCCCGTTTGGGTTGTGGGTAGATGGGTGAAGACCTCAAGGCGTGACGATGTCGTAGAGACCGAGGCTTGTCTTCTATATGTATGGCCCACTCCGCCCCAGAGACGGCGACTGGTCTTGACTTCGTATATCGACTTCCCAACACTCGCCCTCCCCGAGTTTTTACTGCCATTCCAAGTCTTCTGCTAAATTCCAAGCCATGAAG
>JAKLLW010000478.1:0-32313 GCA_022814695.1 Neocatenulostroma microsporum
GGCTGATGAAGTGTATGGAAGAGGTGAGGTCTCTTTATACCATTCGGACTGTGCTCCGCGAACCGCCTTTGCTGCAGCCTGCAGGGCAAACGAGCCTGTCCCAGAAAACGGTGTACCCTGCGGCAGATCGAAGAGAAGATGTGGCTCAGTATTCGGTCAATATGACCGCCACCGGCGCACATGGCGAGGCACACCTTCTTTCAACTCCAAGTCTCCAGGTCCTTCACAGGCCCTTTGACGGTCTAGGCTCTGCGATCCTAAATACCAGGCTTCTTCGCGACCAGACAGCAGCCTTTGCTACTGTCGTCGTTGGCGTCCCTTCTCATGGCGAGCGATTGGACCGGCCCTCTTGAGTCCTCACCACCTTTTTCCAACGACGACGCCTCCGCTAGCTTCTTACTTCTTTGGCTTTTAAGCGAGCGATACTTCGCCAACGGACGTTTGGGCATGAGACACATGCAGAGTTTACGAGCCGCAATCTGAACGGTCTTTTGAAGGACCAGACCGTTATACGAGCCGCTGCAGGGTTGCGGAAGGATGCTCTCTGCCGTTGCGCATCGTTAGCAGATGGAGTATTAGGCCTCAGTGACCGACTCCGCGATCTCGACGATGGCTGGATAGGGTAATTGTCCACTTCACCTCTAGCAGGAGTGCGGGACATCCTCCGACTCATTGGACCGCTCGATATGCAGTTCTTGGTACACTTTCTTGCGGATGTCCATGCCGGTAGGAGGGAGTACGGCAAGCTTTGCTACCGGGAGACCGCATCGTGCGTTAGCATGTGCGTAGGTGTGAAGCGCAGCATGTCCATGTGGATGGAATGTCGTTGAGGACGTAACAACCAGTGATATGCCTTGCAGTAGCAGCGGGGAGGAGAAATAACAGCGGAGGGAAGACAATTCCGGATGCATGTATGGAGGACGTGATCCACGACTATGTGCAGTCGGGTACGTTCTTGAGGCACGTCCTGCGGTGCTGGTCCCGTCCTGTCTAAGCAATCCAACTGGCTACGCGCATAAAGCGCAGTTACGGAGCCTGGTCCGCTTGGAAAGCGTCGGATACCTTGAGCAAGGGTAGGTAGGGATGTAGCTACCTCCTCCGAAGCCGACACATTATTCCTCACACAACCACAGAGCACGGAACATTGACACCAATGCTACCTTGAACTGAAGACGCATTGTCACTGGCCATTACGAACTATGTAGTAATATCCGCAACCCCGCATACGAACTTTTGGTCCGGTAGGTGCCATGCCTTGCCGAGCCGGCCGCATCGACAAGACTGACTACCGCTTATTCCTACTCTCCGTAGCAAACTTCGCCCCAGAAGCATCCTCCTCCACATACGTCCCCTCCTCCCCCTCCTCACTCCCCTCATCCCAAGCCCGCGGAATGCATTTCGCCAGCCTCCTCGCGATAGCATTAAGCAGCAGATTCAGAGCCTGGGACTTGCATTCTGATTCGGGACCCTCGACCACAAGCATGCCATCGCATGCCACGGAAGCCCTCCAGCGCTCCTTGACGGCCTGATCAAGCTTGAAGCACTTCTTCACCGTCTGGAGCAGTATGACGCTGTAGCGGCCGGCGTTGTGCGGACCGTAGGCTGCCGGACAGAGAGTCTGAGTGAGCGCTTGCGCATTGTCGAGGATCTGTTGGCGGAGGTACAGCGGGTCGTCGATGTAGGTTGCTGAGCTGAGGTCTTCCTTCTCTGTGACGACCGGCAGCACCGGCTTCGTCTCATCGACTTTGCTATCTGTCTCCCCTCTGCGCCGTTTGCGTTCGCTTATGATCTCGACCTCTGGGCTCACTTGCCTGTCATATGATGCGGGAGATGGGTAGGTTGGGGTATGAGGGTCGTAGCCTGGCGGCAGATGTTGATGGTGCGGTGGTAGATGGTGTGGTGGCGGGTACTGCGGATGTGGATGTGAAGGCGTGCCGTAACGGTATGGCTGATATGGTGGCTGGCGGTACGGGTCGAAGTAGGGGGGTTGTCCGTTCGCCATGGCAATGGCAGGGCCTGGCGGGAGTGAAGGTGTTGGTGGTTGGATGGCAAGAGGTAGGAAGTTGTGAAATGTTTCTGTTTGGACGTAGCGAATGAACGCTGCAAGTTTATTGGTGTCGACCAGCTGCGGGTGGCTATTCGCGGCCGCCGCTGGCGCCTGATCGCACGTGTCAGTGAATGTTGCTTAGTTCTTCATCTCGATGTTTGGTTGCATGACATGGACCTGCTGACGGAAGAAATGCTGGCAAAGTGATGCATCAAGAGTCGGTGAAACGAGTCGCTACTGGTCAGCTAGAAGACCCCAAAACCATCAGGTATGTGATCGGTCGAAGGAGATCTATACGAGACCTTCAAGACGGACGATGCTGCCGGGAAAGCTGTGGTGCATCTCTAAATTCTCTTCTGTCTTGCCCAATCCTCGTTAGCAATCTAGTAGCGGATTGCAATGTCGCAGAAATGGAGATGCTTGTCGGGATGTGAAGCAGTCATAGAGTTACTCTACTATCTCTACAGAGTGAGCCGTCCACGCGCGACAAACAGTATGCGACTTCAACTAGCCAGAAGTATCCCGAGCGTCGTCTGCTAAGCAGAAACGTATTCTTAGGCACAACGAGCGCACGGCGCACGCAGGTAGTGCCACCCGTGCCCTCAGTGGACATATGCAAGGCATGTCAGTTGCGTCTCTGGCATCCCAACGCCACATACGGGCGGCCAAGCGCTCTGTTGCACCAGCTCGTCTCGCAGCCGTCGTTCAAGTCCATGACCTGCGAGTTTGCGCGGGAGCCACAGGTAAGCTACGAAGACTTTGCATGAACCCCGCTGAGTAGCGATTTTCTCCCATTCCTGTAGCAGTAGGCTCATTTGTTTAACCCGTTGTTCAGACGGCGCTACAAGCGGTATCGTGGACGACCCTGGAGATGCTGGGGCACTCGATGGGTAGCGGTGTTGCATGTCCGTTCTGGATCGCAGCGGAGATGGCATGTCCGACTGTCGGCATATGCTGCGCATTCTGCTGCTGGGCCGCCTCTTTCGCCCGATGGCGCGAGGCTTTTTCGCCTCTGCAGCTCATGCGCTTCTGGCGAGCCGTTGAGCCAAGGGTCGTCGACTTCGTAAACTTTCATCCCAACCAAGTCTGGCAGATGCCCGAGCTCGGACTCGAGGTGCCGCCGCACGGCGCAAAGCTACGAAGCGCGCCTGATTGATTTGTCGTATGAGAATGCATAGCGGATGTCGTGCTCGTCATATCCATCGAAACCAGACCTTCACCATGCACCACAAGCTTCCACATACCCTCCCCCCCAAACATTCACCTCTCTCAAGGCAGCCCACTCCCCGAGTTAATCGCCTCCCTAACCTGACTAGTATTAGGCCTATTCTCCGCATACCTCTCATAAGAGTCCAAATACAACTCATCCGTACTCGTCGTCCTCTTCACCGCTTCATTCGCCTCAATTGCTCTGACCCATTTCTCCCACCTACTGCCCGGCTCTGGGTCAGGCCAACCTCGGTAAGGCTTTAAGACCTTCTCTAGCCTGATAACCCAGGGAGCGATCTGGACGTCCACGAAAGTGAGGTCTGGGCCCAGGAAGAAAGGGCCGCTGCTGTCGGCGGCGGAGACGAGCTTGCCAATTTGTTCTGTGAGCTCTTTGGCGAAGTTGGATTGGGAGGTAGGGTCCTGGGCTTGCAAGTACTTGTAGAAGACCGGGATGATATGGCGGTTGATATGGTCGGCCCAAAGCCTTGAATGCGCCCTAACCTTCGGGTCCTTCGGTAGTAAAGGCTTTCCCTCGTTCAAGTCCTCGAGGTACTCCATGAGGACCGTACTTTCATAGCTGCCCCAATCTCCATGCCTGAGCGCTGGGACCAGGCCTCGAGGGTTGATGTCGAGGAGAAGCTTGGGTTTGCGGTAGACGTCCACTTCGACGTATTGGTAGGCTAGGCCTTTATGCTCGAGGGAGATCCAGACGCGGTGGACGAAAGGACAGAAGCAGGAGCCGTAGAGTTTAAGGTCGTTCTCGGCGGAGTGGGCTTGGACTGTTTCCCAGGCGAGGCCGGTGGCTTGCTTGTGATAGGTTTTTTTCTTCTGGTCGCCACCCTGGTTGGGATCGAGCTCGGCTTTCGAGTTTGTTGGGTGTTGCTGTGTGTTGTTGCCGTTGGTTGACATGCTGGCGATTCGCGGCGAGCGTATGCTCCTGCTTGGAGGTGCTGGGAGGTGATGTGAGAAGGCTCTGCGTATTCCTGAAGAGCTGGACGTTGTGTTCCTGAGCAGCGGAAACAGACGAGGTAGCAGAGAGGTCATGAGGAAGATTGGGAAGCTCAAGGTGCGAGTAGAAGGGAAGACCATGCCCACCTTTGCAATGATGCAATCTCTCAAGACGTCACCCCGCAATGCCCGTGTGATGCACGCCCGGTAGCCTACCTAGGTGGGTGGGCGAACGAAAGGGAAACATGAGATGTGACACACAAGTCGTCGTTATCACGAATACAATGAAGAGAGGAAAAGTGAAAGACATGCCGTCGCCTGTGGCAGGCCCGAAGATGTGGACTGAACCGCGCATAGGATTCGTAGGACAAGAGGAGTATAGTTTAGCCAATAGAGATACTGTACGCAGTGTAGCTCCGGCATTTCTTCATTTGGCAGGAACGGCGTGGTAGGCTTGTCACATGCATCTCGAAGGAAACATATCTCCTTGTGTGGTATGTCTGCTGTCCATGGCTGAGTCCGAGGCGAGCCCTTGGAGGATGACAAGACTCCGAGGATGCGGCTCGCTGGATTTTATGGCAAGGCGGGCGGTGATGACGGACAGCAGGCTTCATTCGATGGTGGTGCTCGCTCTGGTCAGTAGTGTCAGAGGGTACTCGCATGTGTTAGAAGCGGTACGAAAAGGGAGAGCTTGGGATCAAGGATGCGGCTCGGCGGTAGATCTTCGGAACGTCCCCGCGCACATGAACGAATTCTTGTCCCGCCAGCGAACTTCCATCAGTCACAGCGGAGGAGACAGCATCACCAGCACCACTTCTACAACATAACTGCCGACGAGCAGACATCAACAGCAAAAGTCCCCGCTCACAAAACCACCCACCATGGCAGCCATCACCACCACCACCCCAACCGACTCACCCCTCCGCGAAGTCCAACTCTCCGCCCTAGTCGTAATGCGCATAATTAAACACTCAACCACCACCTTCCCCCAACCTGCCACGGGCTGCCTAGTCGGCATGGACATCGGCCCCAAACTCGAAATCACCAACTCCTTTCCCTTCCCCGCCAGCACACCCGACTCAAACCCCTCCGACCCATACCACCAAGCCGACCAAGCCGCCCTCTCCCTCGCGGCGCCCAGAGCGAAAGGGAGTATAAGTTATCGGGACGAGATGATTAAGTATTTGCGGGAGGTGAATGTGGATGCGCAGGGGGTGGGGTGGTATACTAGTTGCCGGATGGGGAATTTTGTGAGTGCGAGTTTTGTGGAGAATCAGGTTTTTTATCAGAAGATGGGGGGGGATGAGAGGAATGTGGCGCTTGTGTTTGATGTTTCGAGGAGTAGTCAGGGTGGGTTGAATTTGAAGGCTTATAGATTGAGTGCTGGGTTTATGGCGGCGCATCGGGAGGGGAAGTTCACTACGGAGAGGTACATCCATCACCTTGACTACGTATGATGAATCGGTGAAATGATGTGCTAACGAGACGAAACAGCCTCCAAAAAAGCAACCTCCGCTACCAAGACATCCTCGTCGAACTCCCCGTCACAGTCCACAACTCCCACCTCCTCACCTCCTTCCTCCACCAACTCCCGACTTCCCCAACCCAACAAACGGAACGCGACTTCCCCGCCTCCCTCGCCGAGCTCCAAGCAAACCCGCACGTAGCCTCCAACCCCCTCGCGCCCAACTTGGACAACCTAGACCTCTCCATCGACCCTTTCCTAGAAAAGACCCTCGACCAACTTCTCGATTCGATCGAAGCCCATCAGACTGAAAACAACAATGCGCAGTACTACCAGAGGAGTTTGGCGAGAGAGCAAGCGAAGATCAAGGGATGGCAGGAGAAGAGGAAGAGTGAGAATGCGCTGAGGGTGCAGCAGAAGCAGACCCCGTTGCCGGAGGATGAGTGGCAGAAGTTGTTTAAGTTGCCCACGGAGCCGAGTAGATTGGAGGCGATGTTGGTGGGGAGGCAGGTGGAGCAGTATGCGAGGCAGGTTGATGGGTTTAGTGCGGTGGTTACGGGGAAGATGTTTGGGGTTAAGGGGAATTTGATGCCGGGGGCTGATGCGTAGGTGACGGTATGACAGAGATGGAAGGAATAGTGTGAGTGGGATTGCTGGGGTATGCATAGCGAGGCGTTCCGGCATGGGGAAAGGAAAGCGATGCAATGCGAAAAGCGCTGCTGAGGCTCGCAGCGCGTAGCTTTTGTAAGTAGCTGAACCAACGACACCTTACGCTGAGACTTTTGTGCTGCACTCCAGTCTGCCTATCCCGTCCACATCCTTCGCATCTTCAGTCAAGCAATCGCTCTACTAGCGCCCGTATCGCCTACATCAACACAATAACTCATCTCCAATTCTCTGCCGAATGGGAGGTTGAGGTTGAGGTTGCGCAAAGAGCTGCGCGGCTTGAACCTGAACTTTCTAAGGGGTTCAGGAAGGCTCGACCCTGCGCCTTCCGTAAGTAGCCAGGCCAAACGGGTAGTACGCAGAGTTTTCTTTGAGGTGTTGTCATGGTTACTTAGCCCTTCGTCTTCCCCGCTACTCTGCCAAACATTTCCCTTGCCGATCAACCACCCGATCGAATATCACCTACTACCTGTGTGTACCAGCTGAAAGAACAATGATGAACAACCTACGCAATCTAGGCCCACAAGGCGTAGCAAAGCCAGCAGCGGCCGACAGTCAGCCGGACGACTCGCTGGACACAAGCATGGGTGGCAAAGCAATGCGCGAGCAGATCATCGGTACCTCCTGCCCACCACCCCTATACGTTCACACCATACTAAAAAAGCTTACAGACAACGCAATCCTCACCTACCGCGGTCTGCGCAAGGACTGGCCGCTTCCAGACTCTGATGGACGGCTTTTCCACATCATGATCGGCTCGCAAGAACGGGACTTTCTACGCCTCTGTCACGTATGCGGTTCGTGGCGCTGGCACTCTGAGGGTGTTTATCTGTGGTGCTGAGACCGGTACGCCGGAGGATGCGATTGTCAAGCTGTTTGAGGCAAGTGCGGAAGCGGTACATTTGGCTTGTGGGGGTAAGACGCAGGGGAGGAAGATGAAGGCGCTGGGGGGTGGGGGGAGGTTGGAGATGGAGGGGTGATGGTAGATGGGGGGCAGGGAGGTGAGAAATGTGGGAGGTGCAGTGGCGGTGGGTTGTTGGTGTCCTGGAATTGGAGATGGCTATATGCGCACTTGGCGTTCGGTCGCGGAGGAATTACGTTTGCTTGTGTATGAGAGCATGCTTTGCTGATGTGCTGAGTGCTTTCGTGCAGGCTCAGAAGTAGCTCCAGCTATGTCACCATTTGCTGCCTTCCCTCGACTCTGTCAGTTCCTCTGGCACTTTGGTCAGAACGAAACCAGGACCTAGTCCTTCCCTTCGGAGTCGATGCTCTTCGTCAACGCGTGGGAATGAGAGCGGGACGGTAGGAGCGATGCTAAAGTGCAAAAATTACACCTTCCGCATCTGTCAAGAATGCAGCTGCCACGCTGAAGCTTTTAGTTGGACATCATTTCGAGCTTTCCATTTCACACAAACCACTTCCGACCTTCCCACTTCTCAGTGATTGAGCATCGGCAAACATACACTACACCAGCCGCCAGCGATCATCCCACCATGGACAGGGATCACGAAAAACGCACAGAGCCAAGCACGATGGAAAACGAGCAGGATCAATCCTCAAGCATGAACATGGGCAGTCAAGACATGCGTGCGCAGATCATTGGTACGATAACAAGTTCTACACAACCCTCCTATCCATGCCTGTAGAGCTAATCCGAAGAATCAGAGAATGCATTCGTCGCCTTTGGACACGCCTTGGGAAGGAAGAACCTAGGCCCGATCGACTACAACACTCATGGGCTGAACATCATCATCTGCAGCCGTGCCTTGGGAATCTTTTACGGGGCCGTCACGTATCCCGTGGGCTCTCACCAGAGGCGCAGAACGTATGTCTCTGGAACCGAGGCAAGTACGCCGGAAGCGGCGGTGGTGAAGCTTTTTGAGGCGACGGCTGAGCTGGCGCATCTCATGCACACGGAACTTTCTGTGGAGGATATGGTGCGGCTGCCAGGCGGTGGGCTGGTGGAGAATAATTTCTGACAGGGATGAGGTCTAGTTGCGCTTTGCGGCGCGCCGGTAGCTTGGAGTAGTCTCGGTCTCCGGGAAGAATGCTGCGAGTATGCTGCCGAGATGGTCAGGAGTCTGAAGGTGATGCGAATGTAGCCATGCTTCAACAAGCTACGTTGCTGATCGACATACCGTTCACCCTGATGCGAACTTGCATTGCCAGCCTCTGCGACAACGTTACCTGTACTAACCCCTAGTACCTTCGAGGTTCTAAAACGATCGGCCATCCGTATCCGTCCTCTTCACTATCAGAGCACTGAGCTCATCCTGACAAGCTATCTCTACCACCCCGGCCGAGTGCGACGACGACTTCTCGATAGTTTCCGATGGCGTGTCCGAATTGCCTCCTCGGATCAAGGCTTTTGCAATCCATGCGTCGGTGGCGACTTACATGACGGCTGCGTAGTACTTCAGCGTAGGCGCCTTCCTGACCATGATGTGGAAGGGTGTGCCATGTTGGACCTATGGGTTGATGTGGGTCTGGTCAAACACTGATAAGGCGACCGTGGCGTTCTCTGGTTACGGGTTAGTACTGTCGTGTTCTTCGAGTGGAGGTTTGGGGCGTAGTAAGCGTATCTACGATCTGCGCTCGGGCGGATCCGATGCTGAAGTTGAAGCTCTACTGTGTGCCGTTGATGTTGCTGATCATCTTCGGAAAGGTTCTGGAGGGTCTGGGTCTCTGGTGTTGAGCCTCACGAGGGCTGGGGACAGCATTCGTTCATGGCTGTGATCGAGAAGAGTAGTTCAAAATCCAGCGAAACTGCTTCGCAATATGGGCTTGGCATGGAGCGATGAGGAGAAAGGGGCGGACCGCAACGTCGCCGACACAGTCGCGAGAGCTGGTGTCACTGAGTCTGTCCATAGCGTGGTCAGCAACGTCGAAGAAGCTTGGGAATGAGTAGAGCGCATTAGCGGCAAACACGCAGTAACGTGGGATCGCTCCTCCGACCTGCATGGTATTGCTCGTGGACTCAACGACCGCTTTGTGTCCTTATCCCCCCCAGCACTAGACGGAGAAGGAAACCAACGACGAGGCCTTTCACGAATGTCTTGGAAGCGACAGGATGTGCGTATGAGTTTGCTGTTCTGCTTTATCCATGTTTCCGCCATTGTTGGCCGTGAAGCATATATACCGGCCTACACTTCTTTTCCATGATGTTGCACCAGACTCAGCGTCAGCAACCATGAGTAACAACAACAACAACATCAGCAACGGCATCAGCTACCAGGACGCCCGGTCGCAGATCATTGGTATGAGACTTCTCCCTCTTCACCCAACCGCACTGACCTCTCGAAACACAGAGAACACCTATGTCGCCTATGGCGTCGGGTTCGTGGAGTCCAATGTCCATGTCCGGATCCAGGACCTAGACATCGATGATATCCGCGTCGTGATCCACACAACAGGCGCGAACCAGTATCAAGGGATGGTGGTACACTTGCCGAGACCAACGCAGGCAGCGCAGGCGACTCCAAATGGAGGTGGGACACTGCTCCTTTCGAGTGCTGCGGGGGCGACTTATGTAGAAGCCATGGAGTTTCTCCTGCGAGATTCGTGTGTGCCGGTGCATCAGTCGTACATGACGTTGATGGCTGAGTGGATGCGGCGGTGGGAGCAGCAGCAAGGGACGGGTGGTGGTGGAGGGTGAGACCTGGAACCGGCGCTGATGAAGATAAGGAGGTTGATCGAGTTGATCCATTTAGACGTAACAGCGGAATGCGCCAACTGGTGTCCTTTTTGCTGTTGAGGTCTGCGACGGAACACATCCAGCTAATGTACTCCTTCACCTCCACTCTCCTCATCAATGTGTCAATACAACCGCAGCCTATGTTCCCTCATGTAGTCTTTTCCTCTGCATTGATATCATTGCCAGGTGGCGATCGACAGCGTGGCATCAATGAAGACAGTTCCAACAGCGTCTTGCCTTAGTACGCCCTTACTCCACGACTCTCAGACCGCACGAATCTCTCCTTGTCAGCTTCCCCAAGGACTGCGCACTGCTGGATGCGAGGATGGCTTTCGGCCGTGCATCAATGGGGACCGTAAGGCTTGCTGAAACGGCGAACTCTTCCACGGAGGTCTCGGAATCCACGGCATGAGTGTCTGAGTTTGCAGCTGTGCCCTTTGCTTCTCACGGCGCTTGTTGTTCAGTATGCGCATATATGGCGCTCACATCCTTCACAGGGCATCTTTCCTACCACACACAGCAGGTCTTCTAGAGGAAATGAGCGGCCCCGGAACCATAAGCATGAGTTGCGGCCAGGTGCAGGACCAAATCATCGGTACAGTCTCATAACCCACCTCCACTCGTCCAGCTGACACTAACACACCCACCAGAGAACGCAGCCGTCGCATTTCGCATCTCAGCGGATAAGGCGCTCACGCCCATATGTGTGGACGGCAAGACCTTCCACGTCGTCATCAGCAAAGCCCAGCAGCAGGAATACCTCCAAGTCGAATACTATGGTGCCGTCATGTACTCGGCCACGACAGACGACGAGGGAATGCTAGACACGAGAGCATTTTTCTACGGTCCATCTGGCAGCAACGCTGCGAAGGCCATGTCCAAGCTGTTCGTAACATCGACCGAGGTGGTGGAGGTGGCGTGCAAGCAGAAGTTGGCCGGTTGTCTGACGGAATTGACGGGTGGTGGGTTCTGCGACATGAAGCCGAACCTGATGGGTGTCGAGGAGGCGTAAGAAGGGCCGGGGACGGAATCAGCGTTGGGTGTGGTGAGCAGCTAGTGAGAGGAGCAGCTTTCGGTCATGGGTAAGTAGTGTTGCTCAGGTCGCGCTAGCTATGACCGCTGTCTGTAGCCCATATGCACACGTCTTCGAGTGGATACATCACTCACTTTAGAGCGTCAGTGCTGCTACCAACCGCAGACTCTTCTGACCAATGCCGGTAATGCCTAATAACCATTATCGATATCATCATCATCTTCCTCCTCCTCTTCCTCCTCAGTCTCCTCAGCCTCTCAGTCGACGTACTTCAAGTAGGTCTCACGCAATCGAGCCTTCCTCTCAGCCCGCGTCTCTTTCATCGCGGGCTGGGTCCCGTCAGACCGAGTCTCCAGTTTTTCGTTCTCCGCGCGCTGGTCGAAGGTCTCCTCCCACCCCACAAGGTCAATCGTGAGCCTCTCCGCCGTATGCATCAGCAGCTTCTCGAGCGCTCCAACTATAGTGGTATCCTCCGGACCGATGATGCGAAGCGCGAGTTGTGATTTGATGACGGCCTTGTAACTTCCCTCCTTCCCGATTACCAGAATTCGATGATGGCGGTCATCCCAAGTCTCGTGGAGACGGCCGGCGGCAGAGTCCGCGAAGAGCTCCTTTGCGTTATCTAATGAGGCGATCAGCTAATGTCTTGTCGATAGTGTCGGAAGAAGCAAGAACTTACCTTTGATCTGCTCGCGCAGCCCTGCGATGGCGGTGTTTGCCATGATTTCTGTCGGTGAGCGTTTTCGCTTGTGATAGCCGGTGGTGAGCTGCAGTTGGTGTAGCTAAGTTGTGTTTCGGAAGGCGGAGGTTGAAGGTCGAAAGTAGAAGCCGGAAGGTGGAGGAAGATGTAGGTAAAGTTGCTCAGCGAACTCACAATCACATGCAATAGCAAAAGATCACTCACCTCCGCTCTGCACGTGGTGTCCTGCTGCCTTATAATGATACATCTATGTCTATCTTCTATCCCGCCGGTCCGCTCCCGCTCACAAGTCAAAGATGCGCTTCAGCATATACCCGCCAAATGTGTCCTCGCCCGGCGTACCAACACAGCGTCCCATTCGGTTCCCAGCTTTGTTGCTCAACCAGTTGCCACTGTCACCCGGTCGCTCGCTAAGGTCGTCATCCTCTCGCTTTCTCCTAGTCCGCTTGTCAATCACGCACATGCCTCTCGTCCACTGACCGGACGTTTCTACGCGGATGTCCTCATCGACATTGAGCTCCCACTTGGGGTCTTTGTCCGCCATGCAGTACCAAACGCATAGCGGATCGTGAAGCTGTAAGCCGACGGCATCGCCGCTGACGTTCTGCTGCAGTCCTTCAATCTTGTCGAAGGTTGCGCCGAGGAAAGCTGACGTCCACTCTGCGAGCGGCGACTTGACTTTCAGCAGTGGCTCAAGGGTCTTCCTGAACTCGCCGCGGGTGAGGCAGTGCTTCTCTGTAATGTCGAGTGGAAACATCGTGACCTTCAACTGTCGTGACAGCTTCTCCGGATACGGCGACAGAAACGGTGGTGGCGTCTGGCCTTCTGGCTTGCCCGGCGGCGCAGGCGGTACAGGCGGCATCGTGGTATGCGGGTTTGGAGAGGTCAAAGCATAGACCCTGGCTGCTGCGTATGTGTCCGCGAATGTGTTGAATTCGGCGACGGGCGTGATCTGGTTGCGTTTGTTCAGCATGTCTCTAATGGGGCCGGGAGGTTGCTTGATGAGGCGAAAAGCTGGCTCCTCCACGGCCTGCTGGGATGAGGATGGTGCTGATAGTGAAAGTTGAGAACGTACATTGCCTGCATTCTTGATGGTGCCGCCCATTACAACGACTTCCTTCACGCGCAGGAAAGCCTCCGGATCTTCTGCCGCAGCCATCGCGAGGTTGGTGAGTGGGCCGATAGCGACGATGCTAATCGTGTCTGGCTCGTTCTCGCGAAGCAGACGCAGGATCTCTTGGTGCGCAGGCTGCTTCGAGGGCCGGAAAAGAGAGTCTTTCTTCGATGCTTCCTCGGCAATACCGGCCATCTCGGGGTCTTTCGATTGTTCGGCTGAAGACCAGAGTGACTTCCATGCTTCGTCAGGTGTCAAGTGAGGGTGCTGCTACCTGTTAGCAGGAAAGTCGAGATCTCTCTCATTGTTTGAGCACTTGCCGTTTCGTGAATACCGCCGAGCCCATCTCTGCCGTCTGTCAAGTCAGTTAGCACCATTCAAGCCATGGCCCCGAAATACCTTACGGAAGAAGTCCGCCATGAGCATGTCATCTGCCAGCGGGTGCTCAGGGCCAATAGCCACCAAAGGCTGGGTCTTCTTCAAGGTTTGGAAGCCAACATTTTTGCCTCCGCTCTCTCGCCAGGCCACTTCCTGCTCGATATGATGGAATAGCGAGACGGTGTTGCGGAGGCAATTCTGGATGTCGATGTTGCCGTATGTGACCGAGATGAGTAAGACCTCAAGTTCTTCCGGCAGGGCTGAACAAGCCAGGAGCATAGCCAGGATATCATCGACGCCCTGTAGGAATGCTCAATAAGACAGATAATTGGGAGTGCAGGAAGAGGCACCTACCGGGTCTGTGTCTATGATGATCTTGCGTGGCGCCATTTTGGTACCCAGACTACAACCTCAGCGGACGGCACAGATACGAACAGAGGGTGAGCAAAATGTAAAAGCCTTTCGGTCGAGAACGCTCTTGCAATCGTAACACGATGGAGTTTGTTGATGTTGCAAACCACGCAATGCAGTGGAGACATGGCCTGGTTTTGGCACGCTGTCTAGTTCGCTTGCGTACGACTTCTGACCCCACCTCTGCCTCTATCAAAATCTTCTCACGAATGCGCGCTCTCTTCTTCCTTTCTTCTTCAACAATGTCTTTACAGGCCACCATTAGAGTCTCGGTGCGAACAATCAATGTTTGTACAGGTCTATAAGGCCTCCTTTGCGTGCTCCGGTGCCCTAAGATTGAAATGCACCTGTCTTTCTACCCTTTCTTCCCACATACAGGGGATGCGAGATTGAAGCTTGTGGGACATATTGGCTACTCGACGCTATGTACATGGATCATTTGAAGAGGGTATGAAGGCGAGAGAGGCTACTTGACGCCTTCTGCTCGCTGCTTCATCTTCAGACTGGAGATGGTGTCAGTATGGAGGGGAAAGGGAAGGCATTGCAGGCACGGCTTACCGTAGCAGGTTTGCCTTCGGACAGCTCACTGTACTCGCCTCATCGCCATTCCGTTGGTAAAAGAGGTTGCAGCACTCATATAGCGCATCAATCTACCATCGTCAGTACGCTGCCCATCCGAGAGGGGTGCCGTGGAGAGCGTACCTGCTTCTGGCACTTCTCCTCATTGTAGTTGTTCTTTTGTATGCAGTCTGGCTTCAGTCAACACGCCTGTGCTGGACCCGGTGTTTCGATAATGACTCCTTACTCTGGATGGCGCATGCTCGTGGATGGCAAGGTGGATCAAACTTCACGTCGTCTTCGAGGCCGCCCTGATAAAGAGTGGTCAGGGTGCCTTCTCGAGCTCATGCTGGACGAGGACCTACCATGGTAGGACTTGTCTACTTGGTGTGCTAGTGTATGGTCCTCGTGACAGCTGCTGATCGATTGGTCACAAGATAGATAGGTCACAAGATCAATCAATTCGGTCATTCACATCACTTTGGCCCTCATTGCCGTTTTGCGAGGTGTTGGTCCGTGCACGCGTATATAACTTCAACAACCCCACCGTCTGCGACACCTTCCTTCAGCCTTTCTACTTACTTCCACGAATAAACTCACATTGCGTGCGCAGACTGCAAAGGTACGCTTGCAACGAAGTCGCCAGCGAGTCGACCAGACTCTTGTAGCCCGGCTTCCTCGCCATATCAACTGCAGCCTTCCGTGCGATTCACTGACCAGACGCGCTCCAAATCTAGGTCGCAGCCTACACTTTCACTCAAAGCAAACGGCGACACTTAGTCAGCTTCCGCGACTACAAAAAGCCCACGAAGCTCCCCGGAGCACCTGCAACCTCCCACCTCAAAACTCCCACCAACTAAGACCACAATGTCGGACAACCCACCTTCTCCCTCCCCGGCCGGCGACAAGCCAGAGGAGCCTCAGCAGAGCGAGCACCTGAACATCAAAGTCACGGACAACAACAATGAGGTGTTCTTCAAGATCAAGCGCACAACCCAGCTCAAGAAGCTCATGGATGCCTTCTGCGAGCGCCAGGGCAAGGACATCAGGAGCTGTCGCTTCTTGTTCGATGGCACGAGAGTGAATCCTACGGATAACCCGGAGATCGTAAGTCTGAGCGGCATGAACCGATGGCTAAGTAACGTCACTGACAGCTTTTCCCAGCTCGACATGGCGGACGGCGACACGCTGGAGGTCCACCAGGAGCAGATCGGCGGTGCCTGCTAAGGTTTGGATTTACACCCCAGCCACACCTCTATCGACGACGAATTACCACGATGCGATGACTCTTAGGCGGCTCGGCTTGTGTACCCACGTGAGCGAGCGCCATGCGAAAGGCGGGCTGGATGATGATAGCATGGGTCCACGGCGTCACGGCGTGAACAAGAGGCTTACGGGCTTCACAGAGCGTGCGATTAGCCGGGCGTTCATGAGAATGCTTGCCTACATAAGTCTACTTTGAATGCTCTATCGAGGTAATCGACAAGCTTTCCAACATTTCTACAGCTTTCTACATGACTCCTGGACACCGCGCCTATCTAATTAACGTCCCATATACACAATGTCGCTTCATACATGTTGTTCATCTATTAGCGAGTTCAACAACCCGCTTAGCCGCTTCCGCAAAGCCATCGAAAGCCTCGAGGCTCAATCCAGATTCTGCGATAATTTTTTGTCCCTTCTCCTCATTCGTGCCTCGAATCCTGACCACCACAGGTACATCCTTCATATCCACATCCTTAAACGCCAACAGTATCCCGTCAGCGATCATACCGCCATCTGTCAACCCACCAAAGATATTCACAAAGATGACCTTCACTCTCGGATCCCGCAATATGATCTCGAAAGACTTCTTAACAGTCTCGCTTGTCGCCTTGCCACCGGTATCCAAGAAGTTGGTTGCCTGACCACCATGTAACCGGAGCGCATCAACGGTATTCATCGCCAACCCAGCGCCATTGACGAGCGTCCCAATATTCGCTTCCGGGTCCTCAAGCTTCACGAACACGATCCCGTCCTTCTCTGCTTCAGTTTCCTCAGGTACTTCCCGTTCATTCCTTCGTAAGCTATGGATATCTTCCTGCCGCTTATTACTCCTGTACGCCGCATCGTCGAATTGCAATACCAAGCTTGGTTGGTGGAGCTGCAGGTTGCCGTTGCTGTCTATACTCACTGAGCCCGAAAGGGTGACGGCTTCTTTCTCTTTGTACATCTTTACTAGGCTCTGCATAAGAGCGCTCACTTGTGCCATCGCTGCAGGAGGCGCGGCGTCTAGCTGCATGTGCTCTATGGCTTGTTTGATCGTGCTCTCGGAAGGTCCTTCCCGCCAGTCGTAGGGAAAGTGGCGGACGCGTTGGCTGATTTGAGAGGGGTCGGTGGTGGGTGAGGTGACGATGCAGGGGCAGCGCTCGGTGCGGTCGACTGTGATGCCGACGTAGAAGGAGTCCTTGGGTGCTGGCTCAGAGCTGAGTGAGAGGTTCTCGACTTTGCTGAGGTAGGGTTCAAGCGGGCCTTGTGCTTGGTCTTGGCCCAGAAGCAGACTGCGGCGCTGTTGCTGGCCTACTGGACGTCCTGATCTCTGAGCAATAGTTGCAGGTCGTCTCTGCAGCGTATGATAGCCACGCCTCTGCTGACTCTGCGCATCCCTCGTGATCTTACCCACATCCCTTCCACTCTGACTGAGCAACGTCTTCATGACACCACCAAAGTTCTCCGGATGATCAACCATCGTCGCCCCAGCATCCTGCAGGACCTTGTACTTCTCGCTCGCCAATCTCTCACCCCTCGCCGCCCAAGCTCCCGCGTGACCCATGATCCTTCCAGTAGGCGCATGAATGCCACCGACAAGCGCAGCAATCGGCTTCGGCTTGGAGACACGCCTGTGGTAATCTTTAATCCACTCCGCTGCGTCCTCTTCGGCTCTTCCACCTACCTCACCCACAATGATGATACCTTCCGTCTCGGGATCATGTTCGAAAACTTTCAATGCGTCGACCATGTTCGTGCCGGCTATGATGTCGCCGCCCATGCCTATGCAGAGACTCTGGCCCAGGCCGGACCGAGTGATAGATGCCACAGTCTCGTATGAGAGGGTGCCCGACTTGGCCACGATGCCGATATGGCCGGGAGCGAAAGTTGGGAGAGGCTGGAAGCCAATACGGCAGAATCCAATGGGTGCTATGATGCCGGGAGCGTTTGCGCCTACTAACCTGGACTTGGACTGGGTCTTGAGGATGGAAGAGACCTGGTAGCTGTCAGAAGCTGCTCTATCACGGCGGCTGAGGACTACGTACTCTCATAATGTCATGTAAAGGTATGTGCTCAGCGACAGAGACAATAAGTGGGATCTCTGCCTCAATCGCTTCCTCGATAGCCTTGCCGCATTGCGGCGCTGCTACGAAGACGGCAGTGGCGTCTGGCTTTAGCTGCTCCTTGGCCTTCTTCAAGTCTGGCAAAAGCGGTAGACCCAAGTGCTCGCCCTCTTTGCCCGGCGTGACTCCGCCTACAATGTTGGTGCCATATGCCAAGCTGTCTTTGGCATTGCTGGTTGCCACTCGTCCAGTGAAGCCTTGGTAGATGACCCGCGTGTGCTTGCCAATGCGGAGGTTCTGGACTGTGTCGTCATATGATCTCCTGGCTATGGAGGAAGAGAAGGCTCGTCTTGAACATATTTGACAATGTTTTTGAGCTGCTGTGCTAAGGAAAGCTGCCTGACTGCCTCGGACGGCGGCCATATCTGCCAGTAGGAATGACTATACAAAGCACAACGCTTACTACAGTTCTCGCAGGTATCAAAGACCAAGAGAAGAGATATACAAAAGTGCAATGGCTGTAAGAAGGAGTTGAAGGGTTTCTTGAGCTTGCGCCGGGAATACGGGAGTTATTCCCTGCTTCCGAAGACCGGAGATCCAAAGCACGGATGCAGGGTGTTTCATGCGATCGCCCTCGTCTGTGATCATCTGTTGTGGCCTTTGGTTCTTGTCGTCCCTCGACGACTACATTATTGCGATATAGGACCAGCTATGGACATGTATGGTATGCTTAAAAGAGCTCGGAGGTCTCCTTGCTCCGGGAACGTGACGTAACATGCATTCACTTCGATCGACAAGGTTGGACCCTGACCCCGGACTGTGGGGAAAGCACCGAGGGAAAAAGGCCTGGCCAGAAAAGCACATGTCCTCGTGCTCTTCTCCAGCTGTCCTCGTCATCTTTACTCTAATGACATACATTCCGCTGCTCGATCGAAAACATCAACAGATCCACGCTCGAACGACCCTTATTCACGTCCGAAATGGCACAAACTCAGGCCAGAAACATCACGTCCTCCTTGGACAAGTTGAGCATCGCTCCAAAGTCGAAGAAAGCAGAACCAGCTGAGTCCTGGGAAGACGAGGATGATTCCGGTACAGAAGATGATTCCGGCACGTCTACGCCTGTGAGACCGGTCAGCTCCTCAGACTACCCTGGTCCACCTCCACCAACGCCGTCTTCGCCGTCCTTCATGTCTGCCAAGACTATGCAGGGAATGCCATACCAGACTTTCCCACCTTACGGCTTCGATGGAGCATCTGAGGAGCAAGATGATCGTTCTTCGGCACGGCGAGGAGGTGATGATCGCCGACCAGAGAAGTCCACGGCAGTAGCTTCTCGCTTGATCGCTGCTGGTATCGGACAGAAGGCACCAAGGAGGACAAAGGAGCAAAGAGAGTATGATCAAGCGATCAAGGTGCAGGAGAAGAAGCGTAGAGACCAGGCAAAGGCAGATGAAGAGAGAAAGAAGACGGAGAAAGAGAAGGCCAAGCAAGCAATGTGGGAGGACTGATCTGGCACTGGAACAAGACTGTCCATATCCGTTTGCTGTCTGTCTTGGTGGGCCTATTGGTATATAACGAGCTCAAAGCATGTTTTTGCATGCCGTTACATCTTGGACATGGAGGAATAGACTCCGGCATCCAACAGTTCGCTGCTGGGCTTACCGCCGGAGCTGCGGGCTATGATATTCGAATACGTCTTCGCCGCATTGGATCTGATTGAACCGGCCTCGCGCTTCAATGCAAAACTGGAGCTAGGCTGTTCACATCCACGGCTATCCTCAGGTGTCACAAGCCTACATCCACCGCCTCATTCAAGCCTACATCCACTGCTTCACACAAGCCGACAATTACGTAACGAGCCGATGCCGGTGTTCTACAGCTCAAGAACCGTCCGATTCATCACTTTTGGCGAGCTGGGCTCCGCGCTCCTCCTCGCTGCAGATACTGCAAATTGGTGGACGAGGATTCGGATCAACTGTGTGCACGGCTTGTGGGTACGTTTCGGTAGGATCACTATACACTCCCTCAACGACCGATGCCCACCCCTTGAACCAGGACTCGCCATGCTGGTCAAGATGCCAAACCTACGCAGCGTGACGCTCCGGGTCGGACAAACACAGGATCAGGTAGATGAGACAGCCTTGCTGGATACCAGCGAGATCGAGAAGAAGATCAGCTCTGCAATACCTCCGCATCCAAGGCTGTGTACTGTCGAGATCTGTGGAGTTGCGGGCCTATCTCGACTCGGTCAGCATATCAACGGACGAAACTTTTGTTTCACCCGAATTCTGAAACTTGCAGATGGAGAGTGGGTGCTTAAGAAGAAGGTACATTCGGGGCTGCTGTTTCAGGAGCCTGAGGTCATTGAGCTGTAATGTGGAATGGACCAATTGCAGATGAAGTGATGTCGGACCGGCTGAAGCGAGGAAGGAAGATGGGTGTTGCGTAGGAAGATGTATCTCGCTACTCAATCGAGAAACAGTAGCGGAAGGAGCTTGGTATGATTGCTGAATGCGCACTTTGTGGTTGTGATGTCGGCGGGCTCGCTATGATCTCTGAAGCTGCTATCATGGTGATGCCGCCTCTCCACGTACGCTACGAGCAGCTTCTACAACAGACGAGGGCCTGTATGGACCTTCAATACCAAACTGACAATACTGGGATTATGGTTCCAGCAATCGTCGTGCTCCTTGAAGTAGCCGTTCATATCCGTTTGTCGCTCTCGTCCGTTCTTTCCTATCTGGAGAGACAGCGCCGCTCGGTCTTTTCCCGTTATGCGAGCTTGGGTCTCATCAATATTTTCGTTTGCGTCAACTCTGCTTTTCCTCGCCTCAAGATATACTGTATTGCACTAGTATACACAACTACTCTACAGACGTATCGCACAACTATCTCACACTGTATGTACAGGTATACCGCAGGCAGCTACTAATGCATTCTACTGACGCTCATCCACAGATACAATGGAGAAGCTGCGCTCCATCAAAGACGGCGTACGCAAACGCTTCGCCAAAGACAAGAAGGTAGGCTTTACCTTACCCTCGTACGGTGACGGCACGCTGACATGGCCCCCAGCCCCTACTCCAACTCTACTCGCCTAACGGCGTGGTGCATCTCAGGCACGAGTTCCATCGACAGGCACTGCAGCAGTTGACGGCGGTCTATCATACGCTACGTCTCGCAGATTCCGATCAGGCGATGCGGAGAGTGCAGCAACTAGGTTGGACGCTGTTTGGGATGGGGACGTTCGATCCGGCGATTGGAGATGATATGGAAGTCAGTGATGAGGCGCCGGGTTATGAGCATGCGCCGCCGTATAGTGGCAGTTCTTGAAGGGGTGCGCGGCGGGAAAAGTTGGGCTTGGCGTTTGACATGTGAAAGTGGCTTTCGTGGCGACTAAATCCGGCCCGTTTGTGCGCTAGAAACTGCACTAAGCCCTTGACCTCCATTCTTGTCTTTTGACATTGCGGTGACAACTCTTTGCGTACAGCTTTCCATCTCCGACATCACCGAGCGCGAACATCATGGCGGCCGAGGTGATGGACATCAGGTGCGACAAGGAGGGCAGCATCAAGTAGGTCAGCCAGCGCAATGTGATGAGTCTCAAGCCACTGACATCGCTCAGTCTCCGTGGTAGCACGGTGACCGTAAGGGTCGGCAAAACTACGACGCGCGTCTTCCACGTGCTCGAAGGCCCTCTTCGCGCAGAGTCCGCCTTCTTCGACGCCGCCCTGGGCAAGCAATGGAAAGAGGGCCAGGAGCGTACGGTGCAACTTCCTGAGGAGGATCCGCAAGTCTTTTACCTCTTCGTGCAATGGCTGTACACCGGCCAGATCGCATGCAAAGAACCGTTTCTCTCCGGCCAGCACCTCGTCGTGAAGCTGTGGCTTCTGGGAGACAGACTGCTGGCGCCGACTCTACAGAACCGCGCTATGGACGCCATCTTACATACTTTCCGAGCGGAGCCTTCCGTTTCGTGGAACTATCCTGCCGTCAACACAATCGAGACCATCTACAGGGGGACGAGCGACGGTTCCCCTCTGCGGAAGCTAATGGTGGATTTGTACGCCAAGGAAGGGACGCCGTACTGGTTTGCAGGCGAGAAGGGGAAGCTGCTAGCCTTTCCTGAATTCTTGATAGAGCTTAGCATGGCGTTGCTTGCGGTGCGAAAGACGCCACCGGAGGAGCAGTGGGACAGCCACCGTGTGGAGAAGACGGATGCCACTACCTACTACGTCAATGAGAAAGAGAAGACCGACAGCCCGACCGGGAAGTGAGCGGAGCAGAAAGTTACCCCGGGGAGGAAATTACCTCTGTGCGAGACTGTGGAGTGGTATGGACATTCGACTCAGCACATCAAGTACGATCTTCTGCGAGCCTGCCAAGACCGAAAAGATCGCAGCCACGGCGGTGAGGACACAGAGGAGAGGAAATAGATGGCAGAGATGTAGCAACGAGGAGGATGCCGAGTGCTGTCCCTTCAGAAGCGCATTCATGCACCTTGCTTACTCACTGCCGTACCCTGTAGTACTCCGGCGCATACTCAACCAACCAACCCCTCTCAATCTTACTCACATCCCTAATATACGTCTTCTCCCCCGTCTCCATAATCTCCGTGAAAACCACCCAATCAGCTTTCCGGTTGAACATCAAACTACTCGGGTGCGCATGCAAAACCGTCCCGCCATCCACAGTCCTAAAACTCCCATCCGCCTGCATATTAGCCGCGTGCGCGAAGTACCCGCTCGCCAGACACCTCCTTATCCTCTCTTCCATCGGCTGGCCGCCGACCTTCAGCACTCCGCCTTGTTGCGAGCTGAGCGATTCGGAGACGTCGATGCCGAAGCGCTCGAGGTACCGTCGTAGCTGGCTACGGATAGATACCGCTCTGATCATGGATTTGAAGTTAAGATAGTGTTGCTGGCACCATTTTGAGTCTTTTTTGCCTTTCGTCACGAAAGCTTGATAGACGTTCAACAGCGTCAAATGATCTCCCTCCTCGACAGCAAACTTCCTCCTAGCCGTCTCTTCAGCTTTCTTACTATCATGCGAAAACCAGATATTCCCTTGCAAACTTGTCATAGCCGCGATCGTAAGCATCTCGCTCAAACACCCAACCCCCGGAGCAGACAAGAGGCACTTAGCAAGCATAGGCTCCAAAGCGAGCTCAGCCATACGTGTGCCAAGAGGTTTGGTGAGTTTAGCGTAGGCGTCGAGGGCGCCGAGGGAGTACAAGAGCTCGAGGGCGCGGATAATGAGTTCTGCGGGTGGTGGGGTGAGGAAGTCGAAGCGGGCTATGTTGTCTATACCTAGCGCTTTGAGCTGCAATATCGTAGGCGCGAGGTTGCTTCGTTGGATCTCTGGGACGGTGGCTTCGGGCATGCTGTTGAAGGCGGCTTCAGTGTAGAGGCGATAGCATTTGCCTGCTTTTGTTCGACCGGCGCGGCCGGCTCGCTGCGTAGCCGATGCTTTTGATACTGGGGTTGCTGTGAGGGTTTCGATACCGGTCGTAGGGTTGAAAGCGCGCAGTTTAACAAAGCCAGAGTCGATTACGTAGACAATCCCGTCGATGGTGACGGAGGCTTCGGCGATGTTGGTGGCGCAGATCACTTTGCGGGTGTTTTCTGGCGCGGGCTCGAATACATACATCTGCTGTTCTGTCGTCAAGCCAGCGAAGAGAGGCATGGGAAGCAGTTTGTCTGCGTCCTTGGGGAGGGACGAGATACGATCGGCGATCATGTCGATGAGAGTGTCGATGTCGTCGCGGCCAGTGAGGAAGATGAGGATATCGCCTCTGGGCTCTGAAGTGTGGATGTCGAAGACGGTTTTTACGGCTCGCTCGAGGTAGTCTTCGCAGGAATCCGAGAGGTAGTGGGTATCGACTGGGAAGGCTCGCCCTTCGATGCTAATGATTCGGCCGATACTGCCACCCGCCTCCTCCCCGTCTGTAGTAGCTTCAGCGTCATCCCCAGCAAAGAACCGCAAGAAGTCTTCCGCCTGCAACGTAGCCGAGCTGACCACGATCCTGAGCTCCGGCCTCCGCTTGCGAATCTTCTTGAGCACACCAAGCAAGACATCCGAACTCAAACTTCTCTCATGAGCCTCGTCAACCATGATGACACTGTACCTACTCAGCAGCGGATCAACGAGCGCCTCCCGCAACAGCAAGCCGTCCGTCAAGAACCTGATCCTGGTAGCCGCGGACGTGACATCCTCAAACCGGATAGAGTACCCGACTTCCTGACCCAATTGGCATCGCATTTCTTCGCTGACTCGCTTGGCGACGGTGGTGGCTGCTACCCTCCTCGGCTATAATGGGTCTGTGAGTGGTCCGTCAACTTGAGTCAGGACGATAGGGCGAATGAAAGACTTGCCTGCGTGACAGCGATGAGTTTGCCGTCATTGCACCAGCCTGCTTGATTGAGGTACTGTGGCAACTGTGTCGTCTTCCCAGAGCCGGTCTGTCCGACAAGGATGGTGACGGGGTAGGTCTCGATTGTGTAGAGAAGAGAATCTTTGTGCCGGGCGATTGGCAACAGGCTCGAAGGCTTGTGCAGGGCCGGGATGAAAGCATCTGAGTCGGCCATGGTGCCTGTCGTGTTGGTTGAGATGGTTGCGTCTGGAAGTGAGTCGACTTCGGTAGAGGTTATAAGAGCGATGGGCGGCTTTCACATGTTCTTTCAGTGCATGCGTTCCTCCTTCATCTGGATTTCTTGTGCTGTCTGATCTTGAGCATCAACCCGAACGACGATCTTGTTCTCCTAAACATCAGACTAAGTCCAGTGTATCACGGCCATTCAACATCGTTTGAACCATACTGCTTCGTGTAAAGGTTGTATCTCGACAACATTCAGACGAGTCAAGACGAAAGGCAAGCACAACCAAACCCTCAGGCGAGTCGGAATAACGATGTGCCGTCAGCCCAATATGGCTAGAGGCATGGGTCCCTGCAGAAGGCGGGATGACGAAGCATTCGACATTGCGCCAGCGAACAGAAGGCAACACCTAATCCTCCTCTCTCATACACCACCTACCATACCGAGTGAGCGAGGCAACAACAGAACACCCACACTACCGAACAGCCCGGCCGCATTACGTCTACGAGCACTCCAACCCAGCACAGCCGCCCAACAACAGCTCCGGAAGCTCCAAGCCAGGCGATCAGAAGCGCATAAGGGACGCTTCGTACACGACGGTTCGCACACAATGGCCGACGCCCCAGTATCGCCCGTCAAAGCCCAAGAGTCAGCGACAACACGCGAAGAGATGGATTTCGACGACAACGAGCACGAGCAAGAGACCGGCAGAGTGAGTCCGCTTGGGCACGAGACTCCTGCGCAGCCACCAGCCAAATCGCCCTCCCCCAAGCCTAGAGTCAGCTTCCAAGAAGGGCACGACGAGATCCCGCCGCAGAAGCCACCAAGGCCGTTGAGCCCACAAGTGCAGGCCGAGAACACGCTCATCGAAGCTTTCCCGTCGATTGATACTAAGGTTGTCAAGGCCGTGTTAGCAGCGAGCAATGGCCGCGTGGAACCAGCGTTCAATGCACTTCTCGGGATGAGCGATCCAGACTTCCAGCCTGAAGAAGCTGCTCCGCCACAGCCTCCGCGACCGACACAGCGTGCACCACCGCGGAGTCAGGTGGAGGCAGATGAGATGTACGCTCGTCAGCTGGCTGAGCAGTATAATCGCAATACTGGACATCAGTACAACCAGCGCGAGCCTCAGCGTCGTGGACCGAACCAGCAGCCAAGGCGGTACAATGAAGAGGAGGAAGAGGAGCGCAATTTCTTCGATGATGATCTGCCGGAGATTGGGAAGACTATACAGCAAGGGTTCATGCAGACGCAGAAGACTGTGAACGGCTGGCTCAACAACTTCAAGAAGAAGCTTGATGGCGAGGACGATGAAGATGAGGATTTGTACACGTCCTCCGCAGCAGGCTCCAGGCAGAACACCGGGAAATTCCAAGGCAGACAGAACTTCGGACCCTCCCAAAGCGAGCAAATGTACGGCATCCGCAGAGCCGCCGAAGCTCGTCAACAGGATAGCAGGAGGAGCACGGAAGCACAGCGATACGACGCGGATCCGCACGAGCTAGGCGATGATGAGTTTGAACGCCTCGAGCTTCGCGACGAGGAGGCGCCGCCTGCGCAACCACCACGGACATCGAGTCGCAAGTCAGCGAACCCAGACCTCTTCAAGCCGCAGCCTAAGCCTCCGCAATCTGGTCCGGTGGATGAAGTCGATGCCGCAGAGCGCAAAGCGAGCGCGACGGGTGCTGATCCGGAGAAAGCGAAGAAGTGGCAACCGCTCACTTCTGTCGCGCCGCAGGCTGAGGAAGACAATGACCCTTTCAGCTTGGGTGACGATGAAGAAGAGGTGAAGGGTGAGGAGGTGCAGAAGGAGGCTTCTGAGAGGTTGAAGAAGCAGGCGAGCAACAGTATTAGTGGGGAGACGGGTGAGGCGGAGAAGGGTGAGGCGAAGAAGGTTTTACAGGAGAGTGGGAGGAGTGGGAGTATCAATACTGAGGCGGCGGATTTGCTGAGCGGTGGGAAGAAAGAGTAGATCGGTCTGTCTCGGCATGAGGAGGTGAGGTAACTGACATGGGTATCTTTCAGGTATTCAGGATGTGTTGAGTAGACAAAAAGTAGCCCTCCGGAACAGTATGAGTCGAACGCATCGGTATCATGTATCGGAGCCGTGGCTCCACGCGTCGATCGCTCCGCACCCCATTGGTTGTGCGATATGAGTGTCGATAAGCTTTGAACATATGCCATTTCCTTAACCATGAGCTGTCCGTGGTTGTTTCAAGCACAGATCTATATAGATCTAAGAAAGCACGCGCCATGACGTCTCCAGACCCAGATTCTTGGGACTCCACAAGTCCACCTGCATCCTCCGAGCCGCAAACTCCGTGACTGAGACCGCTTACAGTGACTACATTTCACAGTCGTCATGAGTGCCCGTTGCTATTGTGACATTATTGTGCCTGAGAGACCTCCTTGAGAAGAACACTGACGAGCGATTGCGCATGCCACTTGGTCGGTCAGATCTACGAAGTTCACCAACGACGAACCAGTTCACCAACAACCAGCCTCACGATGAAACGTTTCGGAGGGTTTCTCAGCTCCAAGGCTAGCGGCTCTGCCAGCAAGAGCATGACGGCACTTGATGAGCCGGTAGCCTGTATAGGAAGACCCAAGCACATGGGATCACGGGGAGAAGGCTGACGTTGAACAGTGGCAGAGGCCATGGCAGCAGCCACACACATAATAAACGACGAAGTCGAAACGGCCGAAGCCGAACTCTCCAAAGGCACCTCCCCCTTCCACAAACTCGGCCTCGCAACCGCGCTCTTCCTCCGAGCAACTCTAGGCTTCGAGAAGGAGATCATGGAACAAGCCTCCTCAAGACTAGCAGATTCAGAAGCCTCAGCTTCGGAGTATCGAAGGAAAGCTGTTAGAGATCCGTCGACGGCACATCATAGCAAGATCTACCCTGCTGGATCGGAGTACGCGTTGTGTCATGCGGAGAGCCAGTTGATGTGTGCTGTGGTTAGCGTGCTGAATGAGAGTTTGACGGAGAGTCTGAGGGGGTTTTATAAGTTGAGGAATGCGTTTAATACTTTGTATGAGATTAGTGAGGCGGAGAGGAAGTATTTGCTGGCGCATAAGAAGAAGGTGGCTGGGGGTTCGCAGGCCTCGGTTGCGTCGTCGATGAATGGTACAAAAGGGAAGGTTGCGACGGGTTCCGGGGTGCAGACGCCTGCTATGAGTTCGGGCGTTATGACGCCGGAGCCTTCGGCGTATGATAGTGATGATGATCTGGACTTTGTCGATGCGAAGGATGATGCGCTTCCGAACGAGAAGCAAGAGGGATACCAGGGACATCTTGATCGAGATTTCGAGAAGCTCAATATGGATGACACAGCCAAGCTGAATGGTGCTGCGCGACCTGCGGCTATTGAGCCACCAGCACCAGTAGCGGACTCCAAGTCTGCAGCTGCCGAAGCCGACGATGAGCTGGACTTTCGGACCATCACATCCGACCCTATCGACATCTTCATCCACTCCGGCACATCCATGTGCTTCGGCCTGCTCCAACTCTTACTCTCCATGATCCCCCCCGCCTTCGCCAAAGTCCTCTCCCTCTTCTCTTTCCGCGGCGACCGCGAAGCAGGCCTCCGCATGCTCTGGTCCGCCACCCGCTTCAAACAAAACATCAACGGCGCCATGGCCGGCCTCGCCACCCTCGGCTTCCACAACGGCGCAATCGCCTTCTGTGACATCCTAACTCAAGACGCACTCCCCGAGACCCGACTCCGCGGCCTCCTACGCGAAATGCGAGAGCTCTACCCCAACTCCAAGCTCTGGATGCTGGAAGAAGCGCGCATGCTGGCCGCGGACCAGAATCTAGAGAAAGCGCTCGAGATAACCAAAACCACCGATTCGAAACCTGGGTTGAAGCAGGTAGAGGCTCTGCGTGTTTTTGAGCGGAGTTTGAATTGCATGTTCCTCCACCGATACGAAGAGTGTGCGCAATCCTTCATCGAATGCGTGGGCATGAATAACTGGTCGCATGCTTTGTACTACTACATAGCCGGCATCTGTTATGTCGAACTATACCGGATACACAAGGCTACCGACCCGAAGCTCGCTGAAGGGTACGCTCTGCAGGCGGACAAGTACTTGCACGAAGTGCCGACGCATATGGGCAAGAAGAAATTGATGGGGAAGCAATTGCCTTTTGATCTTTTCGTGAACCGCAAGATCATGAAGTGGGATCATAGGTCGAAGGTTTGGGGGTGCAAGTTCGTGGATGCTGTTGGGGTGGCTCCGGTGGAGGAGATGGCTTACTTTTGGAGTGGGTTGAAGAGGATGAATGGGAGGCAGTTGCAGGACTCGTTGGATAGGATTGGGTGGTATGAGAGTCCCGCGAGTAATCCGAATTTTGAGCGAGAGTCGGTGGATGAGCGAGCGGTTTTGGCGGTGCTTAAGGGTGCTGTTCTGAGGTTCATGGGCCGGATACCGGAGGCCAAGGCCACTATAACCAATCACGTTTTCTCTCACGACGCTGCGCAAATTAGAGCTTGCGATCACCCGGATACGTACGCTATACCAGTCGGGCACTATGAGATGGCTGTCTGTTTGTGGGAGGAAGCTGGCAGAGAGAGTGGCGATAAGGCGGCTTTGAAGAGGGTTAGCGAGGAGTTGAATAAGATGGAGTTGGCGGGGTCTTTTGATCTAGAGGCGAGGGTGGGGATGAAGGTCAGCACTGCACGCGACACACTGAGGAGGTGTAATGTGGGGCGGGCGTAGCGTGAGAGATTCCGATGGCAGTGATGATGAAGGATATGAAGATCATGGTTGCAGACGGAGCCTTGTTCCATCCCTGCTACTATGGTGCCAAACTACGGTGGCACCCAACAGTACATTGAGGACAGACGCCAGCCCGCGAAGATTTTGGGTCGACCTGAGACACCCCCAGATCCCAAAGAGCTTCGAAAGGAGCAAGTTCTTCTGCAAATTTCATGGACGAGCAATACTTCAGACTCAGAGTTTGCACAGCTTGCTACTCGATGTGCGATGTGCTGGGAGCGCGCTCCGTGCCGAAGGTGTAAGTTCATAGGTGTGAACAGCGTGTTGGATGCATGCCAGCCGAGTCGCGACATGGAGAAGAAGTCAATCCTTTTTGCACACGAGCAAGCTGCGACCCTGATTGAACTCGAGCGTCGTGACGTCGTGACTTTAAAATGGGTGGTCAAATCCAGGAACGCAGGAGAACTATCATTGTTTTAGAAAGAGAGCTCTATCTGCTCGTTTCACATCATTCCTCCCGCCACCGTATGGACCAGTCCCCTTTTGCAAAACTTGGCTCGGCCACTTGACCGTTCATCAAGCATTCGCACTTGCGCAGGACCTTCTGCGGTTGCTCAGTCTCCGCCTCTGCCTGTTTCCCTTTCTTGCCACGCTTACCAGTGGCCTTCTCAGGCTCAGGGTCCACAGGCAGTCCGAAAGCGACTGCTCTCCTTGCCGCAGACTTGACCATCTCCTTCTCCTCAGCCCGCTTCTGACCTTCGCGCCGCTTAGCGAGCATCTCGGGTGTCTCCTCAAGCTTCTCCTGCCATCCACGTTCGCCACCCACACTGAAGTTGACATCGCTTTGAGTCTGTGCTGCGCGTACGTGATCGTTGATGCTCACTCCACCTACCATGTCGTTGTCGTCTGCGCTGTAATCTGATATGGAACCTGCGGTGTCGTTATCGGCGTCTTGCTCAATTGCAGCAGGATCGGCGTCCTCCATATCGACACTCTTCCATTCTCCAGTCTCCTTGATGAAGCGAGCTTTCCTGTTCTTCCGTCGCCCGTACACCTTCTCTGGATCTGTCCTGTCGCCGAAGACGGCTGTCTCAAGCTCACTGAGCTTGACAATGATGCGTGGGTCGCCCTTCTTTGGCTTGTGCTTCGCTTTCACGGTAAGGGCAGGAGCGTCTTCTCCTTCACCACAAGCTGCATTGTAGTCCTGGCCTTGCAGCAGGGCGGTCAATGCGTCCGCGATGCGCTGTTCCAGGCTTCCAGGAGCAGTACTTGGCTTGTGGCGTTTGCACTTGTCCGAGCAGTACTTCACTTCAGTCGATGATGCTTTCGAGGTATTCGCTCGTCGTTGGCCTACGAAGTTATCAGTCTTATACTCAAGTGGCCATTCCGTGACCACCCACCTATGACTCTGCCGCAGGTATGACAGTACGGCACCGTGTCGCCGTGGGTCAGATAGAAGGGTGGTGGCGTAGCCTGGCTCTTATTCGGACGGCTCCCTGCAAGTAATCAATATGGAATTGTCTCGTAGTATCTCCGGTACCTACATGAGTCCATCCACGACATCTTATGTAGTCCGGCGGCGCACAGCACCTTTCAGTTAATGTTTGAGCTTGAGATTACAACGTTGATGTTTCCCAAAAGAGACGATGTACAATCAGGATGCAAACACGAGTACGTCATCACGAAACAACTGTTTGAATGAGCATGTCAAGAGTGTATACAAGACCAAAAACTTTCGATACCAGAGCAAGGCTACAGCTAAACGCTCAAGTCATTACAGTAAGATAACAATAGAGATTATCTGCCTCTCAATCTTCCTTCCACCGGTTCCACCGCCTCCAACTGGGGCATAGCTGTACGCATACAGACTAATTCATCTCCGCCTCGCAACCAGATGCGTCCAAAAAGCTGCAGTTTCCAATCTGTCTGCTGATGTTTCTCCTCTCGCTCTCGCGCTCGCGCTCTCCACATTGTATGCAGCCTCAGCAATGCTGCAATCCTCCGTCGATGTTGCTTAATGATAGTATGCGGTCAGTGGCACCGAAGCTGTGTGCGTTTGGTGCAGTGATGGTCGAGAACGCAGCTTTCGCCGGGTGTGTTCTGCTGTGGTAGCTCTGATGTGTGTGCAAGCTTGACACATGCGTTATTTAAGGTAAGCTAGCAACGCGTAGCTTTTGGTCGGTAAAGTGTTCGAAGTTCGCATGGCCTCGTGGGCTGGGCGCTCACAAAGCGTACGGGTTCAGAGACCTGATTGTCAAGCACCTGTAGACAGATTAGCAAAGCTCAAGGTCAATGCGCAAAGGCAGGTAGACGTACGGTGGGCTCTTCGTCAGGTCAGTCTTCAATAATACAGGCACACGCGTCATCTCCTTCACGTCCTGGATGTAGTTGCCACCCTCTTCGCGCAACGTGAAGTAGTCGAGGTACTTCTCCTTGTTAGTGAGCTTGCCCTCCGGCACCGAGTGGAGAATGCGCGAGTCCGACTTGGAGCGCTGCGGCGCAAGACCGTTGCGGGTCGGTGATGGCGGACCAGATTGAGTCGCACGGTCGCCGTTCAACCCAACACCATTGTTGTGGTGGTCAGTCGCCTCAGAGGCATTGTCCTCATCATCATCGAACAGCGCATCAACATCGTTGGTGTCAATGCTGCCAGTGTTCATCGCCTTGCGATCAGCCTCATGCTTCGCGTAGTCGTTCCTCGCAACCATGCTGCCAGTCTGCCAGTGACCCTTAGTCTGCGGACGCTCATCCTCCGGCACGAAAGCCGAAGAAGGCACACCCTTCTCCCAGTACAGCTCCAACAAGCGCTTGTTCTTGTCAAACTCGGCCTTCTTCAGCGGCAGCTGGTCACAGTGGACGCGCTTCTCGAAACCGTATTCCGGGATGAGCACGTCGAAAGCAGACTCGTACACGCAAACCACAATACCAACGGAGATGAGATCGCCACCTTGCTCTTCGGACCTGCGGTTCATCATGCGGCAAGATTCGATGTGCACGCTCTGCTCCTGGGCGGCACGAGCGGAATCTTTCTTGGTGTTGCAGGTTTCGGCCGTCTTGGCCAGGCTCTCAAGGTCCTCGTTGAATTCGATGGCGCCGCTGGACAGCACAGCCTCAAGCTGGCGATGAACGACAATGTCTGCGTAGCGGCGCGAAGGGTTGGTGAAGTGGGTGTACAACGGCAAGTTAAGGGCGTAGTGCGAGATGAAGTCGTCAGGTATCTTGCCAGGCACGAAGTACTTCGCGCGCAACATAGCTTTGATGACAAGCGTCTCCATGCCTTTGCGAACGTCATCGTCCTCGATGCGGAAAAGGCTGTTCTGAAGAGCAGCCGAGCTGGAGATATCGATGTCGACACCGATGTTCGACATGCGCTCGGCAAATGTCTGCAGACGCCTGGGGTTCGGGTTGGCCTGGCGGCGAAGCAGAGCACGGTCTGGCATGGTCTTGAAGATCTT
>JAKLLW010000479.1:0-32288 GCA_022814695.1 Neocatenulostroma microsporum
CAAATGACTGATGTTGGGCCGCCACTGGGCAGCGCGAGGGACAGCGAAGCTGATAGAGCGGTCCATGAGTTCAGAATGGCGAAGGCCAACCCCAGCATCTGCAGTCAAGATGTCAGCTTGTCACTCTCGCAGTCGCGTCTCGTCTGTTCTCTGTGAAGACTTGCCGACAAAGGACTGAAATTCCGCTTCAACTCCTGGTTGACGCCCAGTGCCCGCAAGTGGGCGTCATCTTCGACCAAAGACTGTCTGCGACCCATTCCGTCGTCTTGTGTCCGCTGCTACACCAGCGCTTTCAACGTGATCTGGTGAGGTTCAAGAGATGGGGTTGAAGGCAGACGATGGTCTGGAAGCGCACACGAACGAACCTTGCTGCGCGATGACACAGCACCCTCGAAGGAGCAACGCCATGCGGGCCCTAATCACCGACGACGCGCCGATCTCGTGTTGACACGATTGCTTCGTGTCAAATCCGCGGCCACTCCGAAAAGGGAAGCGCCTGCCATGATCACTCGAGATATCAAACAGACAGTCACCAAAATGGTCAACGTGAGGTGTGAACAAGCTTGAGGTGCCAAGGGGGGAGTTTGCTCTTTCCCGGATTTGCCTCTGCGGCTTGCCGCTGCGGTCTTGGCAGGGCGACAAGGGCTTGCACGGCAACATCCGGGAAAACGACTGGAGGCATACGAGGAGGGTAATAAGGCCATGAGGTATACAGAATTACAGCATGCATACGATTCCACCACCTAGAAGACACTACTCTGCTATGGAGCTGCTGACTAGCATTCTGATAGCTAGACAGAGACAGCATCGCCACCATGCACACCCGTTGCGTACCTCATCAGTCCCAGGCACGCCACCTGTCGCCACAGAACGCAGTCTCATTCGCAACCTCGTCGAACACATGGTACGCGCCGCAGCAATTCGGCCTGATGCGCGTGTACTCGTCGAATATGCGCCACTCGTGGTCTAGTATCTCGACCGCCTGCCCCTCAGCCACCAAGTCCTGAAGGCCGACCTGCACCGCGTTGCTCCTGCTCCTTTGCATGGTCCTGACCTCACCCTCAATAAAATACTTCGGAAAAGGCGGGGAGTGTTCAGTCTTTGAGTGTTCCCGTGCGCCAAATGCGAGCACTTCGAAGCGCCGAGTATGCTGTCTCGGGTCGTAGTATGCATGCCTTGCGCTGCTCAGAATCCGCCAGGCAAGCTTCTGCAGTTCGGGCTGCTTGGAGGCATAGAACGCTGCCGACTCATCGTCCTTGTACCCAGTCGGCCAGTTCAGAATGTTCAACGTATGGAGGTTCACCGTGGTGAAGATCGTTTTCTGCAAAGACATCAGCATCGGCGCAATTCGACCATGGGACAGCCATACGTACCAGTGCCTGCAGGAACTTCCCGTGGCTGTCGTTGTGATCGTCCTCAAGATCATAGTCATGGCGAAACCCAAACCGGCGTAGGTGGACACCCAACTGTGAAAGATTCTTACAGCCGGTTAACATAGTGCGAAGCTCCTCCCTCGTGTATTGAAGATTACGAGATGTAGAAGTGACATCGAGTAGCAGGTGACGTAGCGTGTCCCTATGCGCATTGATGTCGTCTGGCGAGGGACGGCTGGGTGCGTCGCGCCAGCAAAGCTCGAGATGACGGAGACAGCCCGGGAAGGCGCGCAGCAAGTTGTTGACGGAGCTGACTGTGCCGCCTTGGTGTTCGAAGTCGTGCACCAGGGTTAGACTCTCCAGTCGCGGCTGTTCGATCCTCGGCATCTCCGAAAGGAAAGCATCAACATGATTGCAGTATTTGAGAGACAGCGTCTTCAGTTGCGACAGAGCCAGTCGCGTGCGCCAGATCTTCGCCGAGAGCTGCAGATCGAAGTCGGAGAGTGAGAGGGATGTCAATGTTGCGAGCGTGCTGGTGCCGGCGCCTCGAGCGAATAGATCTTGCGGAAGCATACTGTGCGACCAGTTGCCGTGCACGTCGTGTAGCACACCATCCGACCGACATTCCTGCCCGTCAACAGCGAGGTGGGTAACATTGAACAGATCCATGGCTGTCGCACAGGCGTGAGCAGCGACATCAAAATCCGGGCACACCGTGAGTGTCGTGACTGTGCTAGGTCTTAACATAGTGGAGTCCTGCAGGAGACCCGCTACAACGTCCTTGTCTCGAGGGCTGTTGTCGGCTGGTCTGAGAATCTGCAATTCTTGCAGACCCGGCTGCCTGTTCCAGAGCCGGGAGCTGACGTCCGCATTGGTGCCTTGGCTAGCTAGCCATCTAATATATCTGTTAGCCCTACACTATTCGATACTAGAACGCAAGGACTCGCCTGAACCGCTGGAGCTTATCCACCGGCAATGCCTCAATGAGCCTCTCTGCCCATGCAGCCACACATGCGTGCTGCAAGAACCCATTTGGGCGGATGTCAACGCGCCTCACGAACTTGAGTCCCGGGTTGCGAGCTTCCAACAACCCAGCGTGGTGCGCAAACTGGCTATCGACGATCTCGCCAGTGACGTTGATACGAATCGCCGTGTATAGTCGTGGTAATGCGTACAATCGGAGAGTCCGACTGGCCTGGCAGCAGCTAGCGAGATCAGCTGGGTGACGGATGAAGTCGAAGACGCAGAGGATGACATCCTTGGAAACAGACTCGAACTTTGACAGTGCCGATGGTTCCGGAGCAGCTGCACATTTTGCGTCGACGTCCACGAAGGGCTTGTGTGGGTGATCATACACTCGAGTCTTAACGGCCGGGCTGTCGTATTTCCGACTTGTTTTAAGGGTTCGTGCCATACTCGCAATTATCGATGTTCGATGTGGAAGTGGATTACCGCGTATAGGGCAACTTGTACAGTACTTGCGACTGATAAAAGAAGGCAAGTTGCGGAAGCGTGCAAGCTCGGACCTTGCGGCTAGCGACTAGCGTCGAGTCATCCGGTTTCCAAAGTGAATAGAGATTCGAGTACGCACGCTGCTTCGTGCGGCGCAGATAGATCTGTGAGACGTTAACCCAACTTCATGTTCCTACAACATGCTGCTTGTCTATAGAGTCACGGGCAAGCTGTGACCAATCTTGCTACCGAGTCGTATGCGACCAATGTCCTCCGTCCTAGTATACGGCGAACATACGCTTCCGGCCGGAGACAACAAACTTGCTCGTGATGTAGCACCAAGGGTCGAAGAAATAAGTCGTTGCTTGCTACCGCAAGTATCTCGAAGCTATTAGTTTCCTAAGAGACAGTGGGAGGTCTGTACGGGAGCTTAGAAGTTAGAAGTGGGCGATGCTTACTGGGAAAAGCGCACTCATCTTCTAAGACTGCTATTGTAAGAATGGTGCTTATCTCTTGATACCTGTTAAGCTCTCCTAGCTCTGGTAGGCAATCCAGCGGCCGATTCTACCGTCGTAGATACAGAGATCTTGGCCGGCAATGAGATATTTCACCGACCCTTGCACTCGGCGGTTCTCTCGATACAGTAGATTGCAGTAACATTGGCCAAGATTTTGGTCCAGACGCTACGAGAAGAGACGATATATGCGGCAAGACGGAACAACAGTGGCATTAGCAGGCAGTGCCTCATATGCTGGTGCAAAAGGGCCGCACAACTTGAACTTCTGAACGGTGCATCGCATACACAAAGCCGACAATGCGTTTTCCCGTTTGGAGATCGTACTGTACTCGGGCGCCCGTAACTTGCAGATGCATTCGGTGAACTCGTCTACGACAGGTAGATGATTAGGAGCCTAGATCAGCATACTCAGCAGCCATTATTCCTCAAACATCGGACCACCGAGAACAAAAGTCGTCTGTATGGAATTTGGAAGAGCTTGCGATACCAAGTCATCATACTCTCATATCAATATCATCAATCGTACCCTCGTTCCCTACCCAAAGACTCTCCGAGTCATCAACACGACCGCCACCGCCGCCAGCCCACACACGACCCCCGGGCTCGGACTCGTGAGCATTCCAGCACTACTAGCTACAGTCACCGGCTCACCCGGCGGAGCACTATTACACCCAACAAATCCCATCACAGCATCTCCACTAATAGGTTCCTGGTTAACGCAGTACCCCCAATCGCTCACCCAATTCGTGGCATTGTTCATGGGCGGACAATATTGGAAGTGGCCGTGCGTCATTAACGGAGTCTGACAGCAATCTGCCAGAGCCATGGCATCCGGAGTCCCGCAGCCGGCGAAACCGCAGAGAACTGTATCGGTGTTTGTGTAGAAGTCTGAGGGTGGGGCTGCGGAGACTTTGTTGCCATTGCATGTTATGGTTGCATCTGAGGACTTATATTAGCATCTTGTCCGTGCCTTTGGAGCCGCTTTGTTTGGCGACTGACCTTGGCTGATCTGGGAACTCATGTTGCCTGCTGGATAGGTAACGGAAGGCCGCGGATTCAGTGTGCTTCGTGGAGTGTACGTTCAGGCGGGCGGTCTTTGCGGTAGCTTTAGGATCTCTGGGCTCGAAATTTGATACTACAGAACCTTCAGATCTCTTGAAAGTATAAAATCAAAGTCCAGGTGGGAAGCGAGGTTCAGCTGAGGTGAGGTGAGGTGTTCATGAAGCGCCTTGGCGATCCCTCGCAAGGCGCAGCGGGAATCAGCCCCCAACGATTAGACTTCCACCACCGGAAAGACGGACTTGAGCACACCATCTATGACATTTTGTGGCTTGCAGGAGCTGGCGATCCTTCAGCAAGCAGCGCAGTAGTGCGTTCAGCTAAGTCGTTGGTCGCTGTTCATGACAATTGGTTATTGGGAAGCTGGAGGTCGATCTGGGCCTCAGACCTACAGACGTTCAAGTGACTAGCGCGCAAGGCGGGTATGGAGCTCGCAGCCTTTCAGGTGCGAGGAGAATACTCGAGGTATGACCGGCAGGCACGCATCGGGAGTTAATACACAGGTAGGCAGTAGACACTCACGAAGTCCATGCGTCTGACGAGGTGAAGTCGGGACGCAGAGACGTCGATTCCGCGGAAGGCAAGGCGAGCACGCGACAACATCAACATCACGCGACCACAACTCCCGCACGAGCAGAGCGTCAACGAGTGCAAGAGCGATTTTGTACCAAACGTTCATCATACAGTTGCTTCATCTCCGCTACACCACTATCTCCGCCATCGCCTGCAGCGCCATCCCATATCCCATCTAACAAAGTCGATCTATATGTGTTCTTCTTGCTGCGTGAAAGCAGGGGTATCACAAGTTAGATCGCTTGAACGCTAATATGCAGAAAAGCGTGCTGTCGTTGAGCAAGCAAGGGAAGAAGCGAATCGATAAATCGCTTGAACGCATGCAAAACAGGTCCCTCCCAATCCCAGGTATATCCGTCAAAGGCCGTTATAACTCCTTGCAATCGTAATCATGGTAAAACAATAATCAAGTGCATACTCCGGCGAGCAGCGATCTCTCTGCGAGGTGGGTCGCATCAATGGTAGGAGGCGCTCGGCAGATGCTCTGCGTCGAGCTCGTCGAGCGCGAAACCGCGAGCAGCGTCATCTGTCGCGAGGCCAGGTGTGTGAGGTGGTCGTCGAGCTCAGAAGGTCGACCACACCATCCCACCCTCCGAGCGCGCCATACTCCCCACCCTCATCTCATCCCCAGGCCTCGCTTGATTCGGAATAGCAAGAGCCGGCACAGTCGTACCCTGACTACTGACACTCCCCGCCGTACTGCTCCCTCTCGAATGATTTCTCAACTTCTTAATAATACTCCATTCCTGCCAACACATATCGCAAGCCTTACTCATCTCCCCCTCCGGATGGTACCGCGCGTTCTGGTCCAAAGGAACCTTGCGCGTGATATGGTTGTCGCAAACGATATCCCCGCAGCGTCGGCAATGATGTCGTCGGAAGAACCACGAGAAGGTTTGGTGGCAAACGGCGCAGTCTGTGGAGGCGACATCGGGTTTCCAGTGCGCGGTTGTAGGTGGGCCTGTGACTTCGCCTAGGTCTTCTTCTAGGCCATCGCTGGCTGCGCGGCTGAGGCCGCGGCGGAGGACGTCCATGTTCGGCTCGCCTCCAAATGTTCCTCGTGAAGGTGGAGCTTCGAGAGAGGAAGAAGAGGTGTGGAGGCCCGACTTGCCGCTGTCGAAGCTGTTGTCTTTGCTCGCTGGCGGGGTATCTGGTGCTCGTGGGCGAGGGATATCTGTAGGTCGTACACTGGAGTCGGTCGGTCGAAGGGCGGCGGGGATGTAGAGGGGTTGACGTGGTGTGCGCAGCTGTCGCACATTTACGTGTGAGGAGTGGAGGTTCGTAGGCGAGATGCTCGCGGAGGGAGGGGTCTGCGACATTGGGCTCGCGTAGACGCCCTTGCCGAACTGGTAGGCGTCTGGAGGCGAGGGCTCCTTGTTCGGATTGTAGAAAGAGGTGTTCATGGGGGGAGGAGCTTGTTGGTAGGGCATCATTGTGGCCATGGTACTCGGACAGTCTTCGCGCGCAGTGTCGGTAGGGCGTAAGATATCATCTGACCGTGCTCTTCAATGTGTGTATCCTTCTTCTTAAGCCGTGTTCAGAAGATCCGGCTCCAGCTTCTCGAGTGCGAGTGATCGAACAAAGAAGTCGCACCACAATGGCCTGACCGAGCCTTTCAACCCTCAAGCGTGCCTTTCTATACCAAGCTCCGTCTCAGACCTTATCGAGGCGGTCTGCGACAGCCCTGCTACCCGGCAGCAAGGAGCCAGATCCAATACACCGGGGGTGATGGGGAAGGCTCCCGGTTGGGCGGTCCTGACCACACAGAGTCGCGCAGGAGCAGGAGGTGTTCCAGGTGTAGAGATAACGGATGCCGGTACGCAACGCGAGTCGGCACCTGTGGTAACGGTCGCGCCTATCACTCGGCACTCTGCTATCGAAGGAGTGGACGTGCAGCAGCGACAGCCTGCATACAGTACGGAGTAACTCGTACGGAATAACGATTCGATCAACCAAAGCAATATGATGGAGGTATACTGGGCTAGGGAGGACGCAAGAAGGTAATATGGCTGGCGTCCCCCCTGCCCTGCCTGCCCACCAGACTTCAAGCAAGTCCCGGTGGGAGGTGGATGAACTTGGGAGGGCCCACACTTCACGAGAGCCGTTTCTGCGCTTGGACCAATATAACAGCCGCGCTAGTACCATGACGGCAGGTTCTCACGCGCATGAACGCTGTGAGATCCCCAGATTGCTTGGATCCACTCTCATCTCTATGATTTTACACATGTTGCCGACTTTGAGCGTAGCAATGCGACTGCTTCAACTGATGTTATGATGTGTTGCGACCGCGATGAGAAGGCCTCATCTTCGATTCTTCTCATATAGAATTGTCGGATCTGCAACGCGCATTCGAGGCTAAGCGATTCTGTGCATACCGCTAACCGCACAGAGCCTGCCAAGAGATAAGAAGCGCAGCACCTCATTGGATGATTAAAGCTGACCATGGCGCTGACAGCTTCGGCATCTATCGGCTTTACCATGGCCATACTATGGCGACGAGTCCAGGTCGACCTCTTTCGCCTTCGATACATGTACCAGCCTTGTCGCATATCCACGGCGCACTTCCTCCAGCTTTTGTGGCAACTGGCAAGTAGGAAGGAAAGAGGTGGTCGCGTGCCCTTCGAGACGAGCACCAGGTCGTTGGAAGGAAGCTGAACTTTGTACTCCGTAATAATGTTGTTGACATGTGCGTTCCCCAACTTCGCAGGGTTCCGTCTTTACCCTCGAATTGCTTGCGGTCCACCACCGCTTGCCGCTGGTTCGCGCTTCGCCACCAATCAGAGCCGAGATGGATCCGATGATGGCAGTTGTTGTCGCGCCAAGACTTCTGCAAGCTCTCTCGGAGGTGTCAGCTTTTTCTGGACGTCACCTTTCGTCTCACGACGTTTCGTCTGATCTTGCTCATGCATGACGGAGCCTGAGATGAAGCTGAGGTGAAGCGACAAGTGTCGCATGGCTTTGTGTAAGAACAGTCGCACTGAATTGCATGGCATGGCTGAGCCGCGACTGTCGCGTGCTCACTCCGTACCGAGGCGAACGGCGGCTATGGAGATGGAGATGACGCTGTGGGACTCTCGCGGGGAACAGGGTTGAAGCTTCACGACGACTGCATGTCTTGAGCCTCTCATCGACCAACTCCCTCGTCCGGAGTCTTCCACCTGCCTGAGTAGGAACTCGCGATCGACACGACCACAATCCACATTGACGCCGTTCACCGGTTCACACCGGAAATAACCAACTCGAGCCCTCTGGCGATCCTAGGAAGCGCTGTTACGTACAGTATCAACACCTCCGGCGAACCACCGGATCAGAGAGAACAGGACGACATGCACGAAGAAGTCATAACGCGGACCCCGAGTCCTCTGCCTCCACCACCAGCAACCGATGTGTTGAGTGCAGAGCAATGGGGCATTCTGAACGCGATCGCGGATGCTGTCATTCCCTCTTTCACGCCTCTGGAAGGGAATAGGCTGCTCCAGCATCCTTTGCGAAGGGATGTCTTTGAGGAAGGCTGCAAGCGCCTGGGTGGGGACCATGAGCTCGCAGTCCAGTATCTGAGCGAAAGCGCAACCGCGCAGCCGCTGTTCAGGGAGGCGTTGAGTCGGATGATCAATGGGTATCTTCATGCGGATGCGCAGAAGGAGATTGGGTTTTTGTTGAGTGCTTTGAAGTAAGTCATTACCCCAGTGCGTGTCAACCAGTGATGGGCATGTGATCGAGTACCAGTCTGCCGTCATCTCCATATCATCAGGATGTCCAAGGGGAGCGATGCAGGTTCTCCAAGTACGCTTCTGGTCCTTGCCCCAAGGTAGAGAGGCTTGAAGCGCAATCCCGCCCTTTGACTGCAAGACCAAGCGTGGTTCACACGCAATCCGGTCCAGTCCAGCGAAGGTAGAGCAGGCTTACTGGGGTTTTCCTGCTGTCGTTTGTGCAGTCTCCGGTGTCCCTATACTGCGCCTATCTTGTCTCACCGACGTCTAGTCTACAACTCGTCGATTAGTGTCGATCCTTTGCTGTCTGAGCCATCCAGCACCGTGTCCGTCCAACCCTCTGATCACTCGCTGACATTTTGGCCTGCAGCACCCGCGCAGGAGCCCTCGTACTGACCGGTCATGCCACGCCATTGGACTGCCTACCTGTGCCCACCCGCGAGAAGATCCTACAGAGCTGGGCCACTGCCCGCTTGCCATTGCTAAGACAGCTAAATCGCACGTTCACTTCCCTTGCCAAACTCTTCTGGATTCGCACGTCTCCGACCTTGGGCCGCATGCTATCCTTCCCACTTACGCCTGTCAATCACAATCCGCCAGGCACGTTCTTCCCTTTCCATTTCTTGCAGATACCGCCAGCTGCCGGTAGCAGAGAGCCAGAGGTCATCGAGACAGATGTCGTCATCGTGGGAAGCGGCTGCGGTGGCGCTGTTGCGGCGAAGACACTCGCTGAAGCTGGCATGAAGGTGTTGGTCGTCGATAAGTCGTATTACTGGGCACCGGAATATTTACCTATGTCGGAATACGAGGGCACAAATCATCTTTTCATGGGCGGTGGTGCCATCCAGAGCGATGACAACAGTATAGCTATCGTAGCCGGAAGTGCATGGGGCGGTGGAGGCACGGTCAACTGGAGCGCTTCTCTACACACGCAAGGCTTTGTGCGCAGGGAATGGTCGCAGAAGTTCGGTCTACCGCACTTCACGAGTGCTGCTTTCCAAGCTGATCTGGACGCTGTGTGCGAGCGCATGGGTGTCAGTGCTGCTCACATCGAGCACAATAAGACGAACAGGGTCCTATTGGAGGGTGCTAGGAAGCTGGGCTTCTCGGCGAAAGCTGTACCGCAGAATACGGGTGGCGAAGCGCATGCCTGCGGTTACTGCACCTATGGCTGCGGTAGTTGTGGCAAGAAGGGGCCTACGGAGACGTTCTTGCCGGACGCGGCGAAAGCGGGCGCTAGCTTTCTGGAAGGCTTTGAGGTCGAGAAGGTGTTGTTCGACAACGACCAGCGCGCGACTGGCATCAAGGGCTTATGGACCTCGAGAGATTCCAACGGAGGTGTTGCTGGCCACAGGACGCAGCGGCAAGTCATCATCAAAGCCTCTCGAGTGATCTCGGCGGCTGGTACCCTCGCAACACCGCCCTTACTCCATCGCTCTGGCCTAACAAATGCGCATATTGGTCGTCATCTACATCTACACCCTGTATGTCCCGTTGGCGCAGTATGGGACGAGGATGTGAGGCCATGGGAAGGCTCGATCCTCACGGCCGTCGTGAACGACTTCGAGAATATCGATGGCGACGGCTATGGAGCCAAGTTGGAAGCAATCACCATGGTACCTAGTTTGTTCCTCCCGCTGTTCCCATGGCGAAGCGGGCTGCAGTTCAAGGAGTTTGCGGCGAAGATGAAGAATATGACGGGCTATATCAGCTTGGCGAGAGACCGCTATGGCGGGAAGGTGTATGTGGATAAGAACGATCCGAGTATTGCGAGGATACAGTATACGCCGCACAAGTACGATAAAGAGCACATCTTGGAGGGTGTGGCACGTCTGGCGGAACTACTGTACGTCGAGGGCGCAAGGGAGATCTTCACGGTGGTGCCGCAATTGGAGCCTTTCGTCCGTCCGGCTTCCGATCCTGCGGCGCACGTGAACATTTCAGGGAACGACACTCCGTCAGTCAACGACAAAGACTTCCAAGCCTGGGTTACTAAGCTTCGCAAGATTGGGCTGCCTGCACCAGATACCGTGTATGCTTCAGCGCATCAGATGGGAACATGCAGGATGGGCACCGCACCAGGTAACAGTGCAGTGGATCCGAAGGGCAGAGTCTGGGGCACAAAGGGCTTGTATGTCTGCGATGCTAGTGTCTTCCCGTCTGCGAGCGGCGTCAACCCGATGGTGACGGTGATGGGTATCAGCCGTGGGATTGCACGGCATATAGTTGAGGAAACTGGGATGTCTACGGGAAGCTCTGTGGCTCGACCGAAGCTGTGAGGGCGATCGGCAATTCAACCCTCATCTTGGTGGTCTGGTCTGACAGGAGTTGCAAAGCATTCGAAGCGGTGCGCAATGCATTATGGTAGCGAGGCATCTTGGCGAATTATGGTTAGACTTATATCGGTGATGCGTTAGCGTTGTAAAAGGACAGCCTTTGTAGCCTAACGTATTTCGCATCCTGGAGAATCATGATATCGTTGAGGCACAAAAAAAAGACAAAAGGAAGAAGCCCGCAGGCCGTCGTACCCAACTTGTTTTTTTGGCTTTTGACTTTTCGCTCTTCATGGCTTTACTTTTCACTCTTCTTTCTTGCATCTTGTGCTTCTTCTGTCTTGCTGCATCTTGCGCTTTTGCTGCCTTAATCATTGTTTTGCTTGGGTCGTACGTTCAGGAGGGGTTCTTCCGGGAACACACTTGTGAGGTGAGACCCGTTCGGACAAACCACTTTTGCAAGTTCTCGGCGAGATTCAGGCAAAGCTTGACCCAGTCGGTTTCGTAAAAGCAATATATACCTTTGTTGAGATCTGCCGAACTTCTTCCGAAGCATGTGAAAGCTGCAATCTTCGCCCGCCAGCAAATGGCGCGGAGGGTGTGTACACCGGGGAATGCGGATGGAGTGTCCAGGCCAGGGAGAGCCAACCTGCTTGGTGTAAGCGTCGTTCCTTAAAGTCGCTTGCGCCGAGGTGGTAACACAGGGCGCTTTAGTTCTTGAAAAGCGTATTCGGGACGCCGCGCGAGGCAGCTTTGGGTATAGCAGCTATTGTTGTGTTTGGGCGGAGCACTCACCCAGCGCTCTATCTCCAAGCTGTCGAAGTAGCATTGCGGTACCGAGAACCTATGGAGTGTGCAGTCCGGCGTAGGCATCCAGCATGCCACGAGAGCCAAGGCCGAAAAGCTGCAGTCCTATTTGAATGTCGTGTAGCTGAGTTTGGTACTGTGCTAGCGGCTGCGGATGTAGGTGAAGAGACCGCAGTGTAAGGAACGAGGTCGGGGCACTGCCGATAGCGCAAGCTTACCCGTCTGATAACCCATCTGATATTTTACGAGACCTGTAGTGGAGAGGGTACAGACCGTGATGGTAGCCATCACTGACTGGTAAGTTGTATGGCCTATACCCGTTTAGCAAGGTGTCCGCGCAAGAGTAGGCTCTCTTACGGACGTCTGCGTTCTCATGGCAGGCGTCTCCAGCCTTTTGTCTCAGAAGGTGCAGCGTGAAGGCTGATATGCCCAACTCTTCTGACTTCACTTCAATCTGCGCTGCCAAGGCGCTAAGCGAGATCCTGACTCGCCGCGGCCACCTCCGTTTTAGTCTCTGCCCCGCCAGAACAACAATTCTTTCACCGACACGCTTGCAACACCTGCACTTTGTTCTGGGATAGAGCAGCACCTTCTTCCCATCACACACCGATACCCACCGCAGTTCAGCGTTGTCCTCCACGTGAGATACCACATCCCGACATCAAAGCGCGAAGACCGCTAAGATGGCCTCTGGCCCCTCTCCCTTCGACCTCGCGACGCCTCGCAACCTGCTGCGCCCCATGCTCCGCCGCAACTACACCAAGCAAGATCTCCAGGCTCTAACGTGTAGAGGCGTCAGCATCTGGGCGTAAGTTCCACTTCCGCCGTCCATCCGCGATGCGAAAGCACAAAACTGCATAGACTGATACGTTGGGCTGAACAGGTACGATAGGGCGTCCGAAGACTTCTACCACATCATCTGCATCTTCTGGCTCTCCCGCGGTCAGGTCATCAGCACTGGTGATCTTGAAGTCGAGAACACCAAGTTCCTCAAGACAGTCTTCATCCATCTCGGTACATCCGAATCGGGTCATTCACTCTCTGTTCTCCGAGAAGGCCTCCCGGGCGCTGGACGACGACCGCGCAGCGCGTGGTGTCTTCTTGCTTGTGCTGGATCAGGTGCACGAGAAAGAGGTGAGGGAGTTCGTCAGCCTGAAGGGGAAAAACGACAAGAGCGAGATGCCGGAGGAGTTGAAGACGGCGGAGCTGCTGAAGAAGGTCAACGGTCGCGCTACCTCGCTGATGGTTCACTACGATGCGATGCGCAAGACTAACCTCGCACTCGTGAACTACACCCTCGACCTCGCCCAGAAGAACACCCTTCCGCTGTACTATGGCGGCCTCGACAGCCGCAAGCGTACGTTCGGCGCAGAAGAGCCGAAGACCACCGATCCCAACATCTCCGCTAAGCTCATCACCCCATCAGCCCCGAATTCAGTGGCGCCAGATCCCGCTGATCTCGAGAAGCGTTTCGTTCAGTTCATGGACTGCGAGCTCAAGGTGTTCACGGAGATGGCCCAGAAGCAAGAAACACTGGAGGAAAAGGTCGATCAGCTGCAGGAGATTAATGTCGGCTTGCAGAGCGAAATCCAGGCGATGAAGAAGGGTCAAGCGAAGAAGCAGAAGGAACCGGCAGTCAAGGACGGGGTCAGGGAGAACGATGACTATCTCGCGGTCGATGACAAGGATAAGGCTGGGGAGGTGGACGCTGGTATCTCGGACAGGGTCGCGAAGCTCGAGAAGTTCAAAAAGTTTGCGGAAGGCCGCTTCAGGTGCTACAGCTTCCTCTGGGCAAACGAGAACGGCGTGGTGGGGAAGATACTGGCTCGTGCGAAGATGCCAATGGAGTGGTTGCCTCTCCGGCAAAGCGTCGCTGGTGGTGCTGGAGCAGTAGATGGGAACGGTGATGCATGAGAGGCTGGGCTTGGCGGACGGACGTGGATGGTTGGTGCCGACGAAACCGCCGTCCAGACACAGATGCAAGGTTTCTCCATTGTGGACGGCCCGTTCCTCATCGCGTGGCTGGCTTCTGGCGCACGATTGCGATGACACAAGATCCTTTACCTTATACCGCAAGAAGGCCAGGCTGAGCAGGCTGACGCACGTGGGTGGCAGCTGCATCGTCTTTTCCGTGGGCGCAAAACTGGCGCCGGGCGGAGCTCAGCTACGTACATTCAAATTAGCGTACCACGAAAAATGCAAGTCATGTCAGTATCGGTATCTTCAATGAGTTCTTCCATATTGTTGAGGCGGACGTAGAAGCCTCTGAAGCCGAAAGCGGCACCCGAAGGCGTCCAGCGAGGTTCGCGAGCATCGCTACACTGCAAGTAGCCGTCGATGCAGCTCACGACCGCAACATGTCATAGGCGCATCCTGAAACCGAGAAGGTATTGCTCGTTCTCCATAATGGGGTGCCAAGAGATGCGTAGCATTACGGATGTGCCATGCTGCAATTCCAGTAACTCAAGCTTCATGGAGAGCTATAGAGCGGCTTGCACTGCTCATCATAGAGGAGACAAAGCACCCACGTAATGGGAGTGTCAATTGAAGTAGCTTGTGCCCTCCCATGTCGACGTTTGCGCTCGTGAAGCCATTGTATGCCTAAGCGGTGAGATGAAGGTGTACTGGGTGTGGCCAAAAGGGTGTGACCAAAAGGGTGCAGCTGAGCAGGATCAGGGTGCAAAAGAAACCCGATCTGGAGCAACAGTTGTTTCTTTGAGTTTGGTTTCTTTAGGTTTAGGTGATGCTTTTCTTTTTGGTTTGGTTTCTTTGGGTTTTGCTGTGCTCCAGATCTTCGGATGGGGTTCTTCATGGACAGACTGAGGTCAGACTGACCTCGATTCGGTGGGTAGTCGATTGATTGGTGGTAATCTGCACACCTTTCGCACAACTTCCTGTGGGGTGAGAATTTTGTAAAACAATATATAGAGAAAGAACGGTCGCCCGAAGTGCCGCCGGGTGGCGTGGAAGGTGTACAAGCCCATACATGGAGCTACGCACCAACACATGAGCTCCTCGTGCAGGCGTGTAAGTTACCCAGAGCTTTGGGGACATCGAGCTGCCAAGCGGCTTCTCGTGACCTATGATCATGTCGAGCTCCTTGCTGGTTTGAGGCCAGTGGGTGTATGCCAAACTTGTAGGGTTGACACGGGTCCAGAACGCTACGGAAGCTCGCCGAGCATCAGGTGGTGATAGACTAGCACAGCAGACTGCACGGCTTCGAAGGCTGATATGCGATGGCACCAAGGAGTCCAATAATGTGGCTCTTCGTTGAGCGCCAGCAGCTGCTTCCTTGAGGACGTCAGCTGTTCTCGACTTTGATCTTCACCCTTCACTCCTCGCTTCTCACACCACCGCTATCTCTTTATGATCAGCTGGAGCTGACGACCACGATGTACCTCATGTTGGCGGTGATGAGGTGAGAAGAAGAAAGGACGTTGCCAGCTCGGAAGCGACATGGCTGAGGCGGGGCGCGGAGATGGACACACCCATTGGCTCAAACGGCCGGCGGGAAGGAACCAACCTTCTTCAGCAGCGCCTCAAACGCCATCTCCTCTCGTCTCCTCTTTGTGTCTGCATCCTCATCCATCACACCACAGCTGACACCAATCAGAACCCGAACAGCGTCGCTCAGCGGTGGCCTCATTCCTTCGCAAAGACAAAGGCGTTCTCAGTGCTGCCGTTCAGCCCCCACCGGTATGGCGCCCCTACGCCTGAACGAGCTGGCGCATCGGGCTGTGCCGTGGGATCGCCTCAGCCGCAGTGCCATGCGCGAGCCATAACTGGAAATAGGGACCATCATGAGGGTCTGGTGATGGTTGAGTATTCGTAGCCTGGGGCGCCTGTCATATAGGTGGCCTCTGACCCGATCACCATCCTAGCATATCTGCCTTCCTCGAAGCTTGGGTCAATCTATGTACCGACTGCCTGTCTTCTTCGCGGCCCTCAAGCCTTGTACGCATCTTTCAATTGCCACTTGCAAACCATTTCTTTCGCAACAGCTCAAGCGGCTAGCTTGTACAGCTACCTCAGTTCCGCATACTCACAACCAAGACTCACGGTCTTCTAGACCTGAACCCAGCTCAGCGATGAATCACACACGGCACCAATCCGTCTCGCAAGAAGAGGAGAGGCTCCGTATAAAGCTCCCAAAGAAGCTGATTATCTGCTGTGATGGTACGTCGACTCCACCTGAAAACTGAGAACAACCACTGACAGCGAGTAGGCACGTGGATGGATAGCGACAACGGCTGGGTGCCGGGAAAATGGGGCAAAGCTGGCCATCTACAAAACCCATCCAATGTCACCAGGATAGCCCGTGCGGTGAAGCCAGAGGATATCCATCATCATCCGCAGATTGTCTACTACCAAGCCGGAGTAGGCACTGGCCTAGGACTCTATAACCATCTGGTTGGTGGCGGGACTGGACTCGGGCTTGCTGAGAACGTGCGGGAGGCCTACGTCTTCATCGCGGAGAACTACCAGGAACACGACGAGCTCGTACCGCCCGACTCGCTTTTCTTGCTAGGCTTTTCACGAGGAGCGTATACGGCACGTACTCTCGGTGGTTTCATCTGTGCCATGGGCGTGCTGAAGAAGGATGCTATGCCGCATTTTTACGAATGCTTCGAGGACTGGAATCGAGCTGGCGACAAGCACCATACGCCATTGTTCTTCGACGATTTCCTCAGCCACCACAAGAAGCTCGACTCTCCCAAGCTGCAGGAGAAGCTCGCAGGGATGAAACGGCTTGCGAAAAGCAAAAGGCATCAGGACCGAGACGACTATCTGCATCAGTACTTCAACCTTTTGCTGGAGATGGGTCTTACACAGAAGGTCACAATCAACGCTATCGGTGTTTGGGACACTGTCGGCGCTTTAGGCATACCTGTCAACCCTGTATTGACAAAGATGTTGCCATTCCTGCCTTCGTTCTTCCGGACTTACAGATGGTTCGACACCAAGCTTCACAACTCCGTCATCAACGCCTTCCAAGCCCTGGCACTGGATGAGAAGAGGTTTCCCTATTCCCCTGCTGTATGGGAGAAGCGAGACAACACCACCAATCTTCAGCAGGTCTGGTTTCCAGGCGCTCATTCCAATGTCGGTGGCTCGTACCCAGATTCGGGTATGGCCGACATAACACTCGCTTGGATGATGGACCACCTTGCCGGTAACACCATGGAGAACCCAGATAAGTTCAAGCACCACGAGTGGATCGAGTTCGATGAAGAGTATCTTGATCGCTGGTACGAGGATATGGAGGACTGGTACGATGTAAATGACAAGGACCATGACAAGAAGCCATACAGAGGCTGGGCTCGTGGCAAGGTCTACGATTCGAATACATTCCCGCAATCACTTGCTGGCAACAAGACTCGCACGCCTGGTCGCTACCACGGAACGTTCTACGAGAGTGGCAAAACAGACCCGAAGCGCCTGCTCGATGGCACCCACGAGCAGATCCACTCGTCCGTCAGAGCACGAATAGACCTCGCTGCTCGCGACGTCGAGTCGGACGATGGTCAGGTCTTCCCACACGGCTGGAGTTTCGCTCCACTTATTACATCCGCGTGGCGATGGCTCACTCGACAGAAAGTACCAACCTACAACCCTCAAACGCAAGGCGGACGGCTGCATAAAGGCGGACCGCTGGATGGCTGGAGACTTGTAGATGGGCACAGCACACATGACGCCCCGAACCCGGACTTCCATATGACCTCTGACGGCATTGAGAGCATACACTGGAAGTACGAAGGCACTGGCAAGGTCCTGAATCCCATTATGAATGAGGCTAAGCTTGGCAGGTACGAGTTGATGCTTCTGCAGAAGGATGCGAAGATTGCGAATAAGATGGCTTTCACTAATAATTGTTGGCATTGGATCAGAAAGCCTAGCACGCCGCAGCAGCACGGGCGGACCTTCTAGGCCCATCGTTGTGGGAAAGACAGTTCCGGTGTTGTGATGCTCTTGCATATGAGTTATGTTTTCCTGGACTGGATATCTTGCAAGCATGGGTCCTGGCGTTCCGCAATAAATGAGAATCGCAGTCAGCGACTAATGGGATGGCAAGTCGGAGATGCCCCGGGTGTCTGATTGTATTGAACTCATCTTACGTTTCATGTTCCGGTCTCATGTAGGCCAGCCCTGCAGTCAATGGTCTGCTCTGCTTTGCTGTCTCGGGCTCTAGGCATGCTTACTGTAGTTTCGGAGCCGAATCGATCTCGCTCGACGCCATTATTCTCGTGCAGTCCATCCCTTCGTCTGAACATCATCACAATACATCACTCATGCCACGCAAAGCACTTAAGCTGTCTTACTCGTGCAGCCAGTTGCAGCGTACGTGCTCCGTGCTAGGTGTAGCTCATGAGTCCGCCGAGGGCGCAGCGTCCTGCGTGATGATCGCGAGGTTGTGGCTATGCACTTGAACTTGGTGGAGTCCTCTTTGCCCTAAGCTTCTCTTCCAATACCTTCAAGCTGTTCTTTATCTTTCGTCCGCGGTCTCTTTGTCTATCGCAGGTCCACCTCAACATCGGTTACGGAGGTTCTCGCCGGCTCTCATGAGGGGCGTCCTGCCGAGCCATGGATCCGAATGTCAAGATACTCTGGGACCAGCCAACAGGTTGGTTAGCAACTGGTCTAACGCGCAAAGTGCATCGCCAAGACCTGGTTGAGATGCTCGAATCTAAGTGGCCTTCTCTCGTGGATGAGGACGAAGGTACCACGTACCAGTACTATGCCATTGAGGTGAGCCATCGAAGCCGCTCCATGACTTCGATCTAATCAGACCCAGACAAACAGCGAGTATGGTATCACAGTCACAGTCAGAGCTCCTGATATATTGACGGATGTGAGAGTGCCCCAATCTGCTATACGTCGGAGGTCCACGCTGAAGGCCACTTAGGAAGAGTTCAACGAGCTTGAGAACCTGTACAAGAGGAGGTTGGACGCCTCTAGCAGCTCGACGGAGGTCGAAGACCAGTACAAGGGGAGGTCGGACGCCTCTACCAACTCGACAGAGGAACAGCACACGGCGAGCCCGCCACGCCCACTTTCTCTCCTCATCCAGTCCTTGGTTTGGGCTGCTGCTCTGGCGTTCCTGTGGTACGCGGATAACCCTCCCCGACATCTGCGAGCTTCCGGCTCTGCAGAGGACAGCACTGACACGTGGCGGCCATTGGAAAAGCTGTTCGCGTGGGTCATGTGTCTTGGTGTGCTTCCTTTCGCCACCATCCAATTTGCTCGAGCCATCGGCGGCAGCAATGCGCTTGCCTTCTGGAAGGACATGAACCGAGCGCCGCACGGTGTGCACGTCAGGCAAGCATCTGCTGGTGCATCCGCCGAGGCAAATGGCCACAGCAGCGAAACAGGTCTATGTCATGCTGCTGTGACCTGGGCGGAGTCATATGTCGCGCACGCAATGTACAGCATCTTGAGGTCGTTGAGGCACCGGCGACGCACGGGACATCAGCGGATAGAGTGGACATGCAGCTGCGGGCAAGCCATGTACGGAGACTACCTCGGTGAAGTGCAAAGTGTGACCGCCTTTGAAAGTGCACTTGCATGCTCACAACGCGATGTCACTAACACTCGGAACCAATTGTCGTTTGTGCCCATAGCAGGCCAGCGCAAAAGGGCCATGGTAGTGGGGGCACTTGGTGAAGCACGGCGCTGGCACAAAGTGATGGCGAGTATGGTCACGTACATGCGCCCTTTCTATTGGCTGAGGCTGGCGCATCAAAATCACATCGTCGCGCTCGCTGTTCCGGTTGCTCTTCTGCTGAGCAGACGTGCTCACTCAAGTCCGACGCCACATCCCGAGCATGCCCATTGGGGCTTCATCATGTCCTTCCTGGGGCAGGTGCTCTTGCTCTTGGTGGCCATCGAGAGCCCATTGCAGCTGGCTCCCAATACGACGTTGAGGGAGGTCTGGTTCTTCATCACCGCACTGCCCAGCATGGCTGCATTTCTGCCTGCGATGGCCAGCAACTCGCAAACGACAACTGCTAGCGCCGGTACTACTGCATTTGCGGCGACCGCTTCTAGTCCAACTTCGGCGGGTGGCTCGTCGCAGTCTTCCGGCGGTCCTATACGTGGACAGAGCAACCAGGCCATTCGGGTGCCTCCAGTCTCACCACGCGCAACTGCGAGTATGGCGGTAGCCACAGGATCTTTAGCGGAGTACCTTGAGCTCTGCGTTAATCGGAGCAAGCTTCTGGTCTCACTTGGCGAGATATCCCTCAAGACTCCGATGGGTGATATCTTGGCAGAGAACGATGTGGAGCTTTTCGGTACGTCGCATCCTCAGTGTAGACTCATTTCGGTGTCACCGATGCGAAGAATGCGCACAGGCACACAGATATGATGGGTTCTACTATCTTAACGTCCAACAAGGCTCGCTAATGCTCCGCGCGCAGCGGCGATTCGTGAGCGCTACTATTCCCTCCGCCGCAAAGGTTTTCACGCCTGGCTCTATCGTCCCTCCAACATACACTTCGTCCGCTTCGCCGCACTACGGAGAGGCAATCAGATCGGCATCTACGAATCACCGCTCGCTATCCCTCCCCAGACCGAAGTCGATCAGAAACGGTACCACTACTACGAGTGCCCGCTCGACCCACTTCCACCTATCGATCGCCGAACGTTCTTTCACTACTTCTGGGCTCACCCAGACGACCACCCAGCCACAATCGGCAACCCAGCTTGGGACATGCTATTCTACAATCGCTTACCCAAAAAGCTGAACAACAGCCTACTATCCGAGAACGACCCGACCAAGATCTACGGCTGGGGCGTGCATATCATCGAAGGACCGAACAAGCCGCTGATTGCTTGGTGCGTAGCCGCTATCCTTGCTACAAGCTTTGTCATAGCGCTCGTATACGACCTCTTGCGCAAGGGAGCGGTGGACAGCGGATTCGGCATCGGGCAATGGATTGTAGCAGTGCTCGGTACGGCACTTGCGGCTTTGTATTTCCATCTTGAGGACATTGCCTGAAACATAGCCGTCAGGTCCGCCTTGCGGGTTCAATCACTACTTCTGCGTACTCATCTCCTTCCACTCATCACTTCTAGGGAAGTCCACGTCAGGTACCTCACTTCCGAGGAATTCACACAGCGGACCCCATCCCATCTTGACCTCATACTCCAGTGTTCTCTCCCGCGGCGCAGCGTTCCGCACCATCTGGTAATACTCTCGGAAGTACTCCTTCCCTTTCGCCGGGAAGTCGTCGTCCCAGCAGTACCGGTGGATTCTCTTGCGAAGCTGGCGCTTATCATCACCCGGCCGTGCCTGAGGGTTGGCGCTGATGACAAGATGATCCTTCCACAGCGTACTGAGCATGGACTCATACCACTTGTCTTCATCCCTACCCAGCAGGACCACCTTGGCATCTGGGTACGCTGCAATAAGATCAACCGCGAAGATTGTAGCTGGGAAGTCGGCGAGTGCATCGTAATCCCCAAGAAGGCTCTCGAAGTCGCCAGCAGCGATACGCTCTGATGGTTTGGCGGACTTTCGGTCCAGGAGTTCAGACCAGCCTTCTTGGTGTTCGTTCTTGGCGACTTCACGCATGTGGTAGACGTTCTTGAAGCCTAGGAGCAGAAGCGCATTTGCTACAGCTGTTTCAGATGTCAGATCAGCCCTGCTCTGCTTGTATGGTCTCCGGGAGGTGGCTTCGAGGGTACATACACTGTGTACCGCACCGTGGAGGACTCAAGACGAGAAGTCGTGGAGTCATATCTGCGCCGCAAATGCTTCAATACGTGGCAGGTATCGTGGAGCAGCTAGCCGCTCACGAAGGACGAGGCTGAGAACGAAGGATGAGTACGAGGTCGAGCATTGAGGGTTTTCGACAGAGCTTTATACATGCAATGTGTATTGATCAAGCACCGACGAGGTTGTGTACATTGCTACTGCAATGTAATCATTGCCATTACTGAACAACTCAGCCAGCCTTATCTGTGTCGGTGACAACCGGGAGTCCCGAATACATAGCCGCTTTCGGAGCATCGCTACTGCAGCTTGCAGTAGCGCCTCTGCGGCTCATGCTGGATCTACGAGCGGCATATCCAGCGGCTTAAGCGTGGCAGAGCTTCTTTAAGCTGTCCTTCCGCTCCTGTGCCTACGATATCCCTATCAGCCGATACAACAGTTCCGGTATCCTCTGCGCTGCAGGGAAAGGCGGCAGGCTCGTACCGGGAAGTGTTTGAGCCTCGAGTCGCCAGGCTCGGTGGCATGTATACATTGGGTCGTTGCCGAAAGACTCGTCAGACATGAATAGGTAAGCAACACTGTTACGCATCAGTCTGTCTAAGATATTCCCTCTCCCGCACTGGTTACGCCGCTCTTTCGTCGCATCCTGTACAACACAGTAGACACTTACACCAAGCGATGGCGAACGGCGTCCAAAGGCGTGTCATGGCCATCATCCTCATCTCCCTCCACTGAGTTCCCCATCGCTTTTAGCTGTAGGATCTGATCGCATACTCCCCAATCACCGTATGGTGCAGGCCTTCCGTCTGGTGGAGGCGTGAAGATCTCCGTCTCGCACGGAGAATCAGGATCCTGACCATAGACCATTAACCCGATGCCAGCAGAAGGACAAAGCACAAAAGTAAAAAGACAGCGGTACATCCTTACCTACCCATTCCGGGAACCACCGCCGGCAAGCTGGGTTCGCATAGTAGCTCGACTGGGCCGCCATTAGACTAGTGAGCGGTATGTCGAACGCATCAACGTTGACTGACCCCATATCTCTCATCATCCTTCACCCTTCTCGTATGGTGCCGGCCATTTTGAGAGGCGATGGGACGCGACAATATCAGTGAGCTTGTTACTCTGGTTTGCGCGTGCCGAGTGGTATTGCGAGTAAGCGCTTTGGCATTTGGAACAGAGGTGTAGACGGACGTCAACCATAGAGCTTTAGCAAACTTCAGGTGTTCGAGGCTGATAGTCTCCTTCCTGTCCACGACATTCCAGCCTTTGACGTCCTCCTCCGTCGTCGCCGTCTTCTCTTGTGCCTCCCCCCGTCTTTCCCCCTTTCCCTTGCACCGCTTCTATGGTCTTCACATACCACCAACCCGAGTCTCTACGCCGGCCACATCACGTTGCAGTCGGTCTGCCAGTTCTGCCAGTTCACTTCCTCCTCGCTCGCCGGCAGTTATTTAGATGTGACAGAATCTCATAATTTCATACTACAGCATCAACATCAACTCCACAATCTCCTGCGCCGGCCTGCCGAAAGACCCTCTTGGACTCGCTGCTTTCCCGGAGTTCTCCGCGAGGTTACTGTGCATTCTTGAGGTGCTTTGGTGCCAGCACCGGCTCGCCACTTGCGCCTTGCTCTCGTCATCTTCCGAGAGCGGACGCTCTCACCAGCATTGATATGGTAGACTTCATCGTCGTCGCAGAGCGTGCGAGACCAAGTGAGGGGTACCAAGTGCCCTCACCGGCATTGTCATGCTAGACCTCATCGTCGCAGAGCGTGCGAGACCAACTGGGGGATACCAAGTGCCCTCACCGGCATTGTCATGCTAGACCTCATCGTCCTCGAGCGTGCGAGACCAAGTATCCTCACCGGCACCGCCAGCATTGATATAGTAGACGTCGTCATGAGAAGCCTCTAGTTCTTCGATTTGTCGATTTATCGATTTATCGATTTATCGAACAGTGACATGCACTTTCTCCTTGAAAGTATGCGACAAATTCGAGGACCGTCCATCGTGAGTCGTGACGTAACGCTTGTCGATGCGCTTGCGCGGCTGGGATGGCCCTGAGGGCACGATTTGATGTCTCTGCGATACAGTACGTACGCCCACCACGCCCACCACGCCACCCCCGCCCCCACCCCCCACCCAATCCCCAATGTTAGTAACTACGGAAGTCCTCCACCATCCACTGGCCGTACGTTGATGCTTTGGAGGAAGCCTGAGATGATGGTACAGAGTTGAGTCCGGCTGAGAGAGGGGTACGTTATGCTCATTAGCATTAGATACTATTGAAGGTCTGTCATTGTACAAATGTATCATGCGCCCTGCGCCATGCCATGCCCATCTTTCCCTTCCCTGTCAATACCGCGCCATGCTCATATTCATACAGCGTTGCCAACTTGCTCCCAAGCCAACTTAAGTCGTCTTGATAACCTTAGGCATAGGCGGCGGCGGCAGCTCAGTCCCAAACACTCTGTCCCAGAATCTGCTGGTGACGCCGAAGCCGTTCTCGTAGTCCATGAAGTGATGCTGCAAGTGGTACTTCTTGAGTTCCCTCCAGAGGCTAGGCAGGTTCTTGTGGTGCAGGAAGTAGTGCGTCATGTCGTAGCAAACGTATCCAAAGATGCCTCCGCAGAAGACTGCGGTAGCGGCATACCAGTTATAGAAGAAGACTGTATGTGCTAGCTTCCAGAATGGCGTCGCCAGTACCAGGAACAGGGTAGGAGGCATGACGAGCCGTAGACGGTCCATGGGGAGGTAGTGGTGGATGCCGTGGAGGAGGAAATGGAGGGTGAGCGCTACGCGGTTGTCTGGGAGGTAGTAGTCCAGGTGGAAAAGACACCTATGCAACACATACTCAACCAGCGTCCAGATCCCGAGACCTAGCATCCAGTAGAGTGGGGTGGCTAGTGGGTTCAGGTTCTGCGCAGCGAGTACAGTCCCGTAAGTCACACATGGCAGCCAGAGCGTAGGAACCACAAACCAGGGCGTTTTGGAGAGGGGCTCGAGGAAGTTGCCGAAGAGGGGCGCGGACTCGCCGCCCTTGTAGTGCCGGGGTCGGTGGACCTGCTCGAGATAGAAGGCTTTGGAGAAGCCGCCGTTCCAGACTTGCATTAGGAGTGGACGGTCGAGGTCGAGGAACTTGTGGCGTTTGTAGTCGGATGAAGGGTCGGTTTCCTTGTTGAGGTCTTCTGCGGAGCTCATGCCGGTGGTGCTGTAGACCGTCTTGTCGCTGTCCTCCTGCTCCTTGCCTGCGCCTACGACCTCGTCTCGCGCGCGAACATCCTCCGCAGCTCCAGAGTCCGTCTTCTCCAATTCCTTCATCCCCTTCTTCGTCGGCTCCATGGGTAGCACAGCAAACGGATCATCGCTCTCCATTACACCCTGCATTACTTTCTCCGTCGCCACGAAGCCTATCAAGTGCTCGTCTAGCATCTCCCACGCTGCTTCGCTGTGTGCATGGCTGATCTCGTCTTCCATTGCTTCCTTGACATCCTGGCCGCCATATTGAAGGATCAGGTCTGCGCCGCCGGGGTGGGAGTCGAGGAATTCCGTGATGTCGTAGACTTTGGTGCCGATGGTGACGTAGCACGATTTGGCGGTGTTGTGGGAGGCGACGTCGAGTTGGGGGAGGGTGGGGAGGGTACGGCCGGGCATTGTGAGGGAGATGGGCGCACGAAGGCGCGGGAGGCGTTGATGGATGCGCTTCGGATGTTTATCAAGATTCGGTGGTTGGCGCGTTGCAGACCGTTGCTGTACAAATGCTCAGATGCTGCGTTGGATTTCGAAAGGAGCGTGAGGCAGCAAGAGCGAGGATGACAGACAGTATGTATCCTAGGTACTGAAGTCTCCTGAGCAGTGGCGAGATTTCACCTGATTGCTGATGATGATGAAGGGTCCAATCACAACTCGGCCCGTTTCTCTTCCGCCCTCCGCGTTCGTTCCTGCCGTCTCGACTTCACTCTTCTCGCTCCTTCCTTCTTCGATCATGAACAACATCGGCAGGCACGCTTTCAGTGTGGTTCGCATGTGAAGAGAACCTCTTGTTCTGCGCTCTATTTCAGCACAAACATAGCATGCTGCACCAATATCCATCACCTCCCACTTTCACTATGCAGCTGCACACGCTCAAAGTCCAGCCATGCCTTTGAGAGCATCATGTCTGCTAGGGATCAAACGGAATGAGTGCAGCACGCTTGGCAAAGTGCAAAGCATACACCAGCTTCGCACGCCTGAGAGGTCCCTTGATCGTCGTCTACGCTTTTCTCACGATGCCCAAAGCAGGCTCGCACAGACGTCACACTACTCGTGCTGCACTGCACTTTCGGTCGGCATTGGGATGCTCTTGGCAGACAGCAAGTTTCCACCACCATATGGCCATCGATTGCGAGGTCTGTGATGGACTTCTGCGAGGAACAGCCCGGAGCAACCGCTGCCACCTTACGGTCGCGCATCCCAGGGCGCTATGCGTGCTATCGACAACCGGGCTCGTCCCACCGTGATATAGCAATACCGACCAGGCGAGAAACAGTAAAGTGTGGCCTTTTTCGGTTCCCGACGGCATCATCTTTGTAAGTGAACAGTCAAATGTCCCTTGTATCAACATGTTTACCTACCTCGTTGCCTGGGAGAAACAATCTCTCCTCCGCACCCCGCCGCATCTCTATTTCAAGGTCACCACACAAGTTTTTCGGAAAAGCTCTTTAGCTACCTTTCGACCTTCGCGTAGCTGTGAGACATTCGCACTTCCGCACCGCACTTGTTCGATACCATGGACGGTACCAAGCGCAAGGCCAGCGGCCATCCTATCAACAATCTCACCGCTGTCGACATGGGATCAACTACACCACTGGGCCCCTCGCTGATCTACCATGAAGAATCTGCGCTGAGATCGACGCAATCACCCGCACCGGTACCTCAGCATCGCATGACCAGACAACCAGGGATGAACCCGTCATGGACACCTCTCAACAGACCACCTGCCAACTTCAAGCTCCCAGCGCCATTCTCTCAGCATCGCAAGCGTATCGAAAGAAGACCAACGCCCGTTCCATCGCCCCTTACAGTGTCCGGAGATTACGAGATTGAGAGCGATGACAGCGATCTGAAAGTGGGCGTAGATACCGACGACGGCCGCGATAGAGTGTATCATATCAACGCTGATGAGGGTACATATTCCCGCCCACTCTCCGATGAAGACGATCTAGATGCCGAGAGGCTGCCAGAGCAGGCTGTGCTAGCGCTCAAGCATTTGGAGAAAGCCCAGCATCTCGCTGAACACATAGCACAGAGCGGCCTCTCGGCGCAGGAGATCGCTCGGCTGACTTTGCGGCACTCCGCTCTGCGCTCGCCTGAGCCGCCTACCGACGAAGAGAAACAGGGATGGCAGAAGGACCTGCACCTGCGCAACATCATCCGCCGCATCAAAGCTAAGCTCCGCTGCGGCGCTACTCTTACACTCGAGCGCCTGCCAAAGACTATCGCTTCTATGAACCTGGCGCTGACGTGCGCACACCCGCATTGCCCTGCCGCGGAGCACTTGATACCCCCGGAAGGGTACTACGTTATTTTGGGGCAGCCGAGGGAGCTGGAGAAAGCGGAGAGGTTCTGCCTGTTCTGCTTGGAAGGGCTGTGGGAGGGGAGGGGGCTTCTGGGAGAGTTGCCAAACCCGGATGTTGGTTTGGCCAAGAGGAAAGATTCGATGAAGAAGAGTGTGGGTAATTTTGCTCTGGATGGAGCTTCGAGTGACAGTCCTTCTCCTCCTGAGTCGCCGGATTTATCTCCGGTGGAGCGTGAGTTTGCTGAACAGCGAACGGACGCCCTGTCTGCTCAAGACGAGGACGATGAGTCTGCAGAAGAACTTCGGGGTACGGCAAAGATGGCGAGTAAACGTGGCGCTCAGGAGAAGCCACCCGTCTCCAGAGAAGCGCGCAACCTGAGCACCGGATTCGGAGAAGCGTTTCTCAACGGCCAGGCCAACGTCAACGAGCGCAGAACCCGCCAGCGCTCAGACAAACTCGTACCACAGACTCCAGAGGCTCGCGAATCCCAGCATCTCCCACTCCGTACGCATCGACCGACGACCGCCGCGACAGTCGGAGAGGAGGCCGCTAAAGCGGAGAAGAGGCTCAAGGAGATGTACATACAGCGCGACAAGGTACTAGCTACGCTCAAGCCTGGCGAAAGCGCAGTCATCCGCCATCCAAAAGCCAGGAAGGATGACGACAGGTACCGGGTTAGTGTCGACATGTTCGGGGTGCCGTTCACTAGTCTACTAGCCGACTACCCGAACTACTACACGAAACCTACAGTTGACGAGACTGCGGCAGTACCGAAGAAACCAGAGCGCGGCACCAAGGTACCGCCATCCCCGGCACAATCGACATATGTTGGAAGCGTAGAGCACTGCGGCATATGCTATCGCGGCGTCGACGACGGCGAGATGATCGAATGCGCGAATGAGCGGTGTTTGCTGGGCTTGTACCATGTTGCTTGCGTCAGTGAGGCCGACGAGCTACCAGAGGGCTGGATGTGCAGCTACTGCGATGGCCACGAAACTACGACAACATCTCCGCTAAGCAGGTCGGACGTTGAGCGCCTGTTCCGGCCTCCCTGGGCTCGGAACAAGCCCTCAATTCCACAGATAGATGGCCCCGCTGACGAAATCCCAGCATCCCTTCTTTCATCCCGCCACGCCCCGAGCGCAGAAGAGCTAACCGCTCTCAACGACCTCCCCGAAACGGACAACCCTCCAGAGACGCAAGGCGGGCCGTACAGCCCCATCTCATCCACGAACAGTCTCGGGGACTGGAAACACCCACCAACCCGCTTCCAACACCTAGCCTCCTTCCTACAACCAGGCAACAGTCTAGACGAAAAAGAGAAAGCTGCCGTGATCGTCTGGAAATACGCTAGTCATGAGCAATTGGACTGGGAAGAGCACATGCGTAAAACGCGGATCTTGCGGGAGATTTTTGCGGAGGAGATGGGTGGGGATTATGAGGCTGCTTTACGACTCATCCCGGATGGGGCTGGGAAGGAGAATAAGCTGGGGGACGGTGAGGGGTATATTGATGTCGATGAGGTTGAGGATGCGGAAGCGGAAGCTGGGATCTTGAGACGGGAGTGTAGGGGTAGGGAGTTGAGTGGTGTGCTTGCTGAGGTGCGATCGCGGGATGAGCGGTAGGATGTGAGTAGGCGATGAAGGACTGTGGGGTGTGGTGGCGGTTGGATATGGATGGGGAGGTTTTGAGATCGACATCGGCGCACCGCAGTGTTCGTATGTAGGTCGAGAGTGGAGTCTATACCAAAGCTCGGTGGTAACTGACACTGCCGCCATCTCCAAAAGCTTGAATTGGTCTAGAGCTGCTGTATTGGCCTTTGAGCACTTGAGAAAGAGTATCTCCCTGAATGAGTCGTCACCATGTCCGGAATACAATGGACTGACATCGCGGTCATCTCCCGAAACACGGGCTGGTCTCGAGTTCCTGTATGGGCTTACGGGCAATCCGGGATCCTGACGATAGTCGTCGGCATCTCCTCTCCGAACCGTACCAGCTCGATGAAGCTACTATGTGGACCATCTGGCACACGAGATGAACGTCAAATCTCGGAGTCACTTGCTGACGTCTCCAAAGCGTATCGATACGTTGGAGCTGCTATGTGGGCCATATGCTCGATCTCGAAGTATTTAGCTTGCCATCAAGTCTTGATCGCATCAGCATGTTGAGGCTACTGTGCAGACCTATACAACAACCGCAGATACGTCTTTCTACGAGAGAACGGCAGCGACACCCGTTACCGAGCACGGCACCCCCAAGACCTTTTGGACGTTCAGGCGGTCTACACAGCTGCCTCACCATCGTAGGCTAGTCTGGAGAAAACGTTGGTTGCCACCTTCTCAAATTCACTGATTCAGGCTATCATCGAGGCACGAGAGGCCTATACTACTGCGTCTGCGTTGTGCGCTTGCTTGGAGAACTCGTCAGTCTCGCTTGGACATCTCGTCACTTTCGTAGTGGTGAAGCACATCATGCTCAATGAGGCTTGCTTTACAAGACACCACCACCGCAAAAACCAGCAGTGTTCGGCCTTCGCGGCCTCAGCCACCAATCTCGCGGGTTTCCATTCGCTCATGAAGTCTCGACAAAGTCTACATAAACTAACGATGGAGAGCTGACTGAGGAATCATCCATCTCAACACCTGACGGACGAATCGATCGAAGTCGGCAAGCCGCTGGGCACTCCGGCGAAGTTGAGTACCTCGAGTCGTTGAGATGTCAAGAGGCCCGTCTTGTGTCCGTGGTTGTCAGGATAGTAGAGTCGGGGTCGGAGCTCGAGGTAGAGAGGCGAAGGCTCTCGGCAAACCCGTGATCGATCTGCATAAGGAGCAGGGGGAAGTGGGCGGCCTGCTGGACTTAGGTGAGCCCACAAACGGTGTAGTTCCACCGGCCTCTTCAAATGGAATGAATTGGCCTCAGATTCGAGTTGCTCAAACTCGGTATTGGATCGCTATTTAATTGTACTATACATATCAAGTGAACGCCAAGCTTTCTGCATAAATGCAGTAGCCGGATATGCTTCCCCTAACATACACCACCGCTATGCAATAACAAAAGCCCCATCAAACCCCACAAACGACTCTCTTGACATCATCAAGCGATAGCATCTTCACCTCATTATTACCCGCATGTGCTTGTGAACCAGCCATAAGCCCAGCAGTGCCCCATAACCCTCTATCTTCGTTCCAATGCCGGAAAAGCATTCTCAGGTCCCGCGGTACGCCGCTGATCAACACATAGGCCTTCGTAGCTGATTGCCCTGCCTCAAACTCACCAGAGATGTGCGCGTATTCCGCAGCGAAAAGCAGTGCCTGAGCGAAGAGCGCATTGCGTACAGCCTCCGCCTGAGACCGGAACAGCGGCCCAAAGAATACGAAAAGCTGACTGCAGCCTTCCAGCATGTAGATTCCTTCAGCATCCAGGTCTGCTTGTGTGAAAGGGCTGATGTGCTTGGCTTCAACCTTTACATCAGATCCATCTCGAGATGGTGAGCGTGATGGTGACAGGCTGTTCCAACTCGGTCGCCGCGTGAACATCCCCGCAAAGAGGCCGGTCTTCTGCTCAGGCTGCTGTATCCTGAACAGACGAGACGTAGAGCTATCATGCATTGCAGCTTTTGCCTCCCAGATTCCGCTGGATTTCGGTATGCTAGCCTTCGTTATTTCAGGCCCGAAGATCTTGAGAAAGCTGGCGAACTCCGCGCCGTCGTCCACCTCAATGATCTCGCCAGTCTCGCTGAGGTCCATGGCTGCAAGTCGAGCTGCACTAACCTCTTCGGTCGAACATGATCTCCCCTTCCACAGGTAGAGCTTGGTCTCTTGAAGCGTGACTGGATACGAGATGAGGTAGACGAAGCCTGAGCAGAGCGACTGCACACCGAAGTCGGCCTCGTCGAAGGTAATGCTGCCTTCGTGTTTGCGGCCACAGAGCATATACTGCTTCGGCGCGCCTTCTCGACTACCTCTACGGGAGACCAGTATGCCACCGACCGCTTGAAGGAATGCCGCAGTCTCGTAGCCCTGGCGGACATGCGTGAGGGGTGCCGAGCCTGTCTCCCGCGCAAGGGTCGTCGCAGCAGTATGCGCGGCATGGTCTGCCGACGTACCGCTCCAGACGAAAAGGTGTGTCCGTTTCGACTTATTCTCGAGCGTGAACGTGTGGCTGCAAACATAAGTCGACTCGTCAAACAGCGTATACTCTTCCTGTCGACGTAAAGGCCTCAATGATCCATCTGGCATGACTTCCTGCACGCTTCTCCTCAAAGTCTTCGTGCTTTCGGGAGCGTCCTCTTCTGCAGCAGCTATTACAGCACGGACGTCAACCGTGAGGTTACTTCTAGACGTTGGCACAGCGCCGAACATGCTGGCAAGTATACGTTCAGTCTCCGTAGTCGGCTCCAGCGAAGCAGTCGAGGCACCTTCCCACCAATTAGCTTCCCGGCTATCAAGTGACTGCAACGGAGTGTCAGAACGCTAGCTGGTAGGTGCGGGAGATGTGTCGCTCATGGGGAGGAATGTCCGCTTACCTTTGTTGCCGCTAGCCTCTTGCAGCTGCCCACTGACTACCCGAGAGGGTTTAGCAGGTTTGGGAGGGAATTTTGCAGAGGCTGGTGGCGTCGTGGTGGCCGAGCCATGTGACTTGTCAACGGATATGCCAAGGCCGCCTCTCGAGCTCGGCCTACTTGGTGACGATGCTAACAAACCTGCGGAACGCATTGCAGCCTCTTCGTCCTTCTTGTTCGGCAACTGGATCTGCTGGGGTGCTTCGGACTTCTGAGGTGATGCTCGTCTTCCCCAAAAGGATGCGATAGACTTGGCAGAGGGAGGTGCACCGCCGCTGTTTTCCTTGTTGTCGTCTGCTTGGGGAGGTGGTGTTGCAACTTGCGAGGCTGGAGTAGATGCTTGCGGAACTGGTGTTGATCTCTTCACCGAGCCAAACCCACCGAAGTCAGGCACATCCGTTTTCGGCGCTGGAGATGCGCTTGTCGCGGGCTTAGACGACGACCATCCGAGAGCTGGGGACTTTGCAGGGGCTGCTGGCTTTTCGGTGTCCTGCTCTGACAGCTGGGGCTTCGGTGAGCTCCCCGGACTCTGATCGACACCTCTCTGACCCAGAGATGCCATCATAAGCGAAGCAGCAGAGCCAGGCGGCGCCCGAGGCTTAGGAGCTGGCAATGGCGCAGGAGGCTCTGTCGCCTTCTCCGGCTCAAGCTCCGGCTCCTTGGTGGTCTCCGCTGGCGGAGTTGGCAGCTC
>JAKLLW010000480.1:0-32251 GCA_022814695.1 Neocatenulostroma microsporum
AGAGCCGGTGCGATGCCAGTACCTCCAGCAAGAAAGAACACCTCTTTGACGTCGTCCGGTAGCACATACTCTACGCTCGGCCCCCGTACCTCCACTTCTGAGCCTAGCGGTAGCCTGTGCAAGTACCCCGACACCTCTCCCTTCTGCTCTTTGCGGATCAAGAAGCGCAGCTCATCTGCTTCATGGTCTTCCACAGGCGGGAGCGTGGTGTATGATCGGGCAATCTGCAGTTGAGGCTGCTTGAACTGAACGCTCGTAATTGCGCGCTGGTCATGCAGCTGCGCTGCATCAATCGCATGCTTCGTTGCCGGTTTCAGCGTGAAGATCGAACTTGTCGACGACATTTCCTCTTTGTCGACCAGGGCATACTTGACGAACTCTGTAGGTTTTGCGGCATCATTGCCGCCATCTTGGTAAGCACTTAGTATCCATCCTATGGGTATGCCAGCCGCAAGTACTGCGAAGGCTCCTGTATAGCTGTCCCCAGACTTCTTCTTGTCACCATGGCTGCCATTTCCCGAATGCTGTTCGCTCGAACTAGCTTGCTCCCGTAGATAGAAGGTTGTGCTGAAATGTGAGGTCGGAGCCCAGCCGACTCTGCCAACGCATTGCCGGCGAGTCAATCGAAGCAGTGCTGTACGGTTTCTCGTCGCGATCATTGCATGGGATTAGATCCTAGACGACCTGATGGAAACAATATGCACGTCGTTAGTAAGCATTGCTTGGCCCGTGCACTCGATCGGCTAGCCTCGTGTCCAGACGTTTCTCTTTCCTTCCCTCCCTCTCTCTCTCCCTCCCCCTAAGCAACTCGAAGAAGTACAGCAGGACAGCGCTGCACGCTGTTACCGAAGCTGCAATGCAAGTATGTGTGGTCCGCAATGCAGCTTCAGCTCAGTATGGCATTACTTGCTATATCTACAAGGCTCCTCCCACTCCGCGGAACAATTGGATATGGGCACTGCAAGAGTCGCTGAGCTCAAATACCTAACTCTGGTCTGGACCAACGAGCTACACAAAGTTGAATATAACCACCCTGCACATCGTTTAGCTACTAAGGGTATTCAGCCAAGACGTGTCGATGTCGAAGGTGAGGAGGGGCTGTGTATAACTTCAAAGTCCAACCTTGGCGAGACGTCTCTACAGGTACCTTTTGAACAGCTGACAAGCCCGCTGTGAAGACTGTTGTCCGCACCGGGACTCTTTTACAAGGTACAGGTCCAACGCTTTGGGTGGTCTTCCCAAGCCGCTTCCCGCATTCCGAGAAACATTCAGCAACAATGCAGACCAAAGACCAAGACGCAGCCATTAGGTCGAGGCAAGCAGACCAGAGCGACGACGACGACGACGAACACCTGGACGCTCTCGACTCAGACTCCGACTCCGAACCCATTTCCATCGAGTCCAGGCTCCCGACAGACCTAGACGGCAACGTTCCCAAAGACCTCACCATTCGCATCCGCCGCACAGCAAAATGGCAGGAACCGCGTGGCCTCATCTTCTCCACCGAGCAGAACGGACATACGAAACAAGTCATGTTCGCCGAACCGCGCCACTGGATCTCCAACTCCAAACGAGAAGAGCTCGTCTTCTTCCGTGGCGCGCCCTCCAACGGACCGGAATGCGGGAGCGTCAATTTTCATCACTGGCTCGTGGATCAGAGTAACGCAGTCGTTGTGAAGGATGGCCATGGCCATGGCCATGAGATGGCATTACGGCGGAGCCGCTTCTTGACTAATTCACATGAGTTCAAGTTTGGCGGGCGGAAGTACTGCTGGCAGGGTGACCGCGGCGAGGTGGAGGAGAAGAGTAAAATTTTCAAGAAGCATATGCGGTGTGTGGATGAGGAGGGCAAAGTTATCGCTTTCTATGCGAGTGAGAAGAAGCATTGTAAGTTGGGTCCGGATCGAACGATTGGGCGGTTCGAAGTCCGCACCGAGGGCTTGAAGCCGGAGGTTGTGGAGGCGTTGCTGATGACGATGCATGGGTTGTATGTGAAGTTGCAGAAGAGGATGGTTCAAGGAAGCCAGGCAGGGTACGCAGGCGGGATTGTGGCGGCTGCGCTTTATGTGGTCGGCGGGTAGTCGAGATCGAAGCATCTCGCGCTACTGTAATCTCTGCTGTATCTTCTACCTGGCGCTTCCAGAGACAGCACACTTTCACACGTCTACATTTAATCCACTAACGTATAGGTGTAGTATACCCCTGATGACGAGAACCTAGGTGGCAGCGATGATCGTCATCGTTATGAAGCTTCGCCCCGTCGAACACCGCTCTATGATTGCAGATACGACTTCGTCTTACTTCCGAGTCTTGCGTCAACGCCTGGCTGTCAGAGCTGAAAGCCTACTCGGTGTGTATGCGAACCTCTCAGAATTGGAGATTGTCGCTTGACTCTAGACCATCAGGTCAACATGGGCAGGGTACTGAATATGCTGGTGCTGGTGCTATATGTGCTCATTGAGTTGAGTCAAATGACAAGGGCATGCCATACTCCCCATACTTGAAGCTGCAACACCTGGTGTTGCTGTTTGCACTACGGCGATTCCCAAGCAGCAGCAGCGGTTCCCGTAAAGGCATGTGTTGGGAGACGATGACCGATGACATGTGATACCAGCTCGCATCGCAGTTGAACAGCCCTCTCTTCATTCTGAACGGTGTGGTAGCCGCCAGCTTGCTATATCTAGGCCGTGTAGCGAAGTGGGCCATGCATGAACGGACATGGCCTCCATTCCCGATCTCAACAAGGAGGCATAATGCATCGTTCTGTGAGCACCGTGGTAGTGAGCATTCGAAGATAAATGTTGGCCACCATGAAGTCACGAAGAGGTAGCGAAGATTGCCCGCCTAATTTACCAAATTTAGCGTGCTATATATACCGAAATACAAGTTGGAGTGTCCCCTATTGCTGAGCGCGTGCCATCGTTGCCATAACGAATGCTCTTCCAACATCAACTATTTCACAGCTCTCGAGGTTGGTGAGAGAGCAGGAGGACTTCGACGCCAAGCTTTCCCGATGGGTTGGAAACGAGTCTTATACAGGGTTGGCGCAGTGCTAAGCGAAAGTCATCCGCCTCGTGCGTCCCGTCGGTCGATCACATCTCTAGCGTCGACCGGGCAATGCCCTCTTCTGGAGCTCCTTGTGCTCCTTCTGACATACAAACGCCCAACGGCGTTTAGTCCGCCGTCATGGCGTTTACGGCAGGGAGAAGATCTTTCTTCGCTGACCTCGACACTTCAGGAAACTGACGATAAGGCGCAGTACGACCATACAGGTCCAGGTCCAACCGCAGTGATCTAAAGAAATTCACAGCATGCCTCCTAAGAAGAAACCTGAAGGCCAGGAACTGCAATTTGTGGTGACCACAAACCCAAACGACTCAAACACCGCCGCAAACCGGAAGCGTGTCCGGTCTCAGGCAGCATTAAACTCATGGCCCGAGAGACGGAAGCGGACCTTTGAGCAGCTCGAGGAAGTAGGTGGCAGTACTCACGGTGCCTTCCCAGTTGGGACATCCAAGACTCAGTCGAAGAAAGCCGGAAAGGCGTCCCGGCCGGAGCCAACACCGATTCCCACCAGGGAAGGTGTGATCGAGCTTCAGCATCCACGGCCTACAGCTTCCGCAGCATCGAGCGCCAGCCTGGTACCAACCCTGAGTAGCGGAACCGCCGAATCGCCGTGCACGCGAGCTTCTACCCCAGAGCTGCCCTGTCAATGCTTCCAGTGCAACCCTAAACGGCATTTGGCGCTTGCATATGCCTCACAACAACAACAACAACAACAGAGGATTGCACCCCAAAGCCGCAAGAGGACGGCGGATGGCAATCTCAAAGCTCTTGGGGACCCCGCGGTGCTCACGCCTCCTTCCTCCCCGCCTCCTACGCGACCTTTCAGCGGCATGGCAGATCCCTTCAACTGTTACCCTGTACCGTATCGGCCGTGGATGGATGGTATCCTCCACCACATGCTTACTGTCTTTGCGCCCAGGGGCTGGCCAGCACTCAAGATCACCAACCAGCAAGGACTGCAATGGGAGAGGTTCATGACACTGCACGCGCTGGCGGAGCCCGCTCTGTTTTATGTCAGGCTGCTTTTCGCCACAGGCGACCTGGTACGCCTGAAGTCAATGCATCCCACAGCTTCCTTGTGGATCCAAGGCGAAGCGATCAAGGCGATCAATGACTCACTCAAGGACCCCAATCGGGCAGCTTCAGACCCGCTCATACTGGCTGTTGGTCGGATAGCGCTACATGAGAGTATGTATGGGGACAGGAAGGCTGCCAACGCCATTCACCGGCCTGCGCAGAAGCGAATGATTGAAATGCGTGGCGGTATGAAGGCTTTGGACTTCCCAGAGCTGGTCAAGCGGCTTATGCGATGGGCTGATACGGTGATGTCAAAGCAAGGCGGCACAGAGCGGTTTTTGGAAGATGACGAGGCGAGTCAAAACTTTACCATGGGCGAGAGTGTCAAAGTTCTGGAGAGATGGGTGCCCAATGAAGGGCAAGAGTTGAGAAGGAAGATAAGCATAGCTGATTTGGTCAACGATTGAAGGAAGTACAAGAGTCTCGTGGCTCTGGCTGAGATCTCTGTGGAAGTCTGCAACCCAGTCTAGTCATCCAGCAACTGCACTTTGACGGCCTTGGCCGCCGGATTAGATGCCGTCTCGAATGCATCTTTGCCCTGCTCCAGGGTGTAGCGGTGCGTCACTAGTGGCTTCAGATCGATCAAGCCTTCGGCCACAAGCATGATCGCCTTTGGATATGTCTCACGGTACCGAAACTGGAATCGGATATCGATCTCTCGAAAGGAGGCGTGCATGAAGGGAATCTGTTGGAAGTCCTTGCCGACGCCAATGACGAACACCGAGCCGCCAAATCTGGATGCCTAGAGTGTTGTCAGCGAGGCGACATAGTCTGGCCTATTGGGACACGTACATATATGCCGGTGTGTATGCTACTCTCCACACCAGTACACTCGATCACGAGCTTGGCCTCCTGACCGAGCGCTTTCTTGATACGCTCAGCATTGGCTTTCGCATGGGCATCTCGTTGGATCTGGACGGTCCGGACTCGCGGAACGAGCGACTTGGCCATTGCGAGACGGTTCTCGTCCAAGTCCGTGATCACGATGGGGGCCGCACCGGCCGCATGTGCTGCGAGCAAGCTCACCATACCGATCGGACCTGCTCCACAGATGACCAGTGCATCACCCAGTCGAACTCCCGAGCGCTCAATGCCGGCCAGCGCAACGGAGAGTGGCTCGAGCAGAGCGCCTTCTTCGTAGCTGATGCTGTCAGGAATGGGATGGAGCCAAGCTTCTGGGTGGGCGTGATATCTGCGAAGAGTACCATGTACTGGTGGTGACGAGTAGAATATAATCTCGGGGCACGCATTGTAGCGACCGGTGCGGCAAGCATCGCAGGTAGGCTTGGAGCATGGTATGCCGCATTCGAGAGCTACTCTGTCGCCTGACCGTAGCGTAAGCTTGCTGTTAGAAGACAATACAGGCATTCTGCCCTCGACTTACCCACTTTGAGACGCTTTATATTCTTTCCTGTCTTGACCACGATGCCTGCACTCTCATGACCCAAGCCTAAGTCGTGCCGAATGATGGAGTCTCCAATGTTGCCTTCCTTCCAGAAGTGAACATCGCCTGTTCGTCAGTTAACAACCTCCTACTTGACCGCAATTCAAAGGCGACTCACTGCCACAGATGCCAGTTGCTCTCACGTGCACCAAACAATCATTTAGACCAGGTTCGAGCAGCTCTGTGTCGACAACATTGAGCTCATGCTTGGGATTTGTCTCGATCGCAATGTTCTTAGGCTTTCGGGTGAGGACTTCCGTTGCAGATGCCATCGTAAAGCTTGCGAACTGAAAGAACGATGAGGAGGTTAGAGCAGACTTGACATGCTACATCTTGTATATACCTAGCTAATTCCGTAGGTTCACTCTGACCCGCATCCCATCGGAGCTCCATCGAGCTCCCTTTCGACACCGCAAAGGCCGAAGAGTTACTCCTACATGCGGTGCTACGTTCAAAGACGTGACCAGACACAACGGACTCTGCGCCGTACTCCCGGTAAACGACCCCGATGCACAGTCCGACACTGGAGGTGCGCTGAGCTCGTTGTAAAGATCTCGGGACATCTCATCCCGATCAGGCAGGCACCCGAATATCCCAAACGAGCATGCAAAGGTGTCCTGGTACCGAGCTCTGATGCGACACCAGAACTTTGCGAGCTGTAAGTCCAGAAACAAGCACAGTACGACGAGATGTATCCCACAACGGCCCAACATTGAAAAGATCGTAGCAATAATATATTGTCCGAATCTACGACAAGCCTACTCCGGACATCTTCGACATCTACGAACCTTGGGCTTTCCTTGAGCTGCTGTACGGGTCATCAGAGGCTCAGAAAAATTCCCGAGCGTCGAGGTGGGATGTCGCCGTCTGTGGATAATTTGGACATGTCGGGGCTATCGATCTTGGAGTCATCGAGACGTCTGTAGCACCATCGCAGGACGTCTTCTATCAAGACTCAAGCGGCAACGAAGTCTACCATCGAGCTGTACTACATCCAGCAAAACCATCTCAAATTTACCTCCGTTGGCCGAGGGACCCCTACTTCAATACCAGTCTTCATAGCTTCGACCATACCCGACGAATAGGCCTGATGCCCAAAACGAAAGTACTTGCTTGAACTCGGCCAACTCTGCTCTCTCCAGAACGGCTTCGCGTCCTCTTCGATAGCTACGGTGCCGTTCAGCCACAGGCACTTCGGTGTCCAGCCCCATATATTTGTAACAGACTCCCATATACGCTTGCCCTCTGGAATCGATCGTAGGTGCGTGATGAGCTGCAAGTTCAAGTCTCGAGCGCCGCTGAGATAGTGCAGCGCCGTGTTGCCGTAGATGTCTTGCTTGGCTAGCTCATCAGCGCCGAGGGTATCGACCAACAGCTTTAAAACCTGTGTCTGTGCGTCCTTCTCATCGTCAAGACAGAAGGTCAGCTGAGACTTGGGACGCAGCCTGCATCGATCTGATCTAAGAAGACCATAGAATGACTCTGTGCCGCTGGTACAGACCCGCTCTCCTGGCCCGTCCACATTGGGTGCCGGTAAATCCTCCACGGCCTCAGAGTTTGATGGGTCCGCCTTTGCGGTTCTTAAAGCGACTGGTCGCCACTGGACGTCAAGAGTCCGGACATCATGTATCGACTCATACACTTTCGGCGCGAAGACATTGACATGTCGATCCGTGAGTGGCAGGCACGCAATGTGCAGCAGAGTATGTCCGAGGGCTGTCGTACCTGCTGCTTGCAGCTTGACTGCGGAGAGGCAGCTGACGAGGTCGCCACGAGCGAGAGCTCCCAATAGATCGGCATCCAGTCGTGCAACTGCAAAGTGCAGCAGGTGCACATCATACATCGCGCTGCGGAGATTAAGATCCACGGCCGGCGTAGAAGCAAGCTTGAGGTAAGCCTCCAACGCAGCTTTGGGCTGCGCAGTTATGGCTGCTTGCGCCGGCGTGAGAGCTTGGCACATTGCGCTTAGTGGTCGACAGTTGGGGTCAAACCCAAGGTCAAGGAGGTGGGTCAACATCGCCACATCGTTGTTTATTGCCGCCTGGTGGAATGGAGTGGACACAGAGAGCGCTGATGGTGCTTGGGCTTCTCGTAGGGTTTATGGCTCGGTGCCTCCTACCCAGAAAGATGCATCGGACCCAGCTTGCATGCAAAGATCGAACGATCGGAGCTCTCCACTCGCTGCACTTGCGACCAGAGGATGTAGGATGTCGCCATGCTGAGCAACATCCAATGGAGGCGCAACTGGGGCTGTCCAGAATTTGGAGAGGCATTGGCTTCGAGTGGCGAGCTCTGGAGCCGAAAGGCCCTACGGAAGGACAGATCAACAAGGCGATCGTTTGTGGAGTTGTCGACACCTTGTCCGCCGTACAATAAGTCGTCCATGCCCACGAAACGCAAGTCTCGCACATTGCGGAGATGCACGGCGTAATCTCGATATGCCTCAACAGGCACTCCATTTATATCAACGCCCAAGTTCAGTAACCTCTCAATGTTGCAGAATCGCTTCTGTAGGATTGCCTGGAGCAGAGCATAATCCCAGATGCGGTCCCAGTCGAAACTATAGTACCAATGAGTGATGAGGTCGTAGACGTCTTCTGGTTTCAACCCAGATGCCCTCTCGAGAAGCCGCTCAAGGTCCTTGGGATCAGCGCTGGCAGCCGCAGTTACGATCGGCCCGTGATCGAATTCCCAGCTGGGCATGAGTTCCTCTCTGAGCCAATAATACTCTTCGCTCATTTTACCGTTATCCTCATCAGTATTCACCTTATTGTTGGAGACTGTGGGACGTTTCGGGGCGGGCTCATTGCGATGGCCCTCGTCCCTTTCGCTGGCTCCTAGGCGGTGGGTGCTCGTGTTCGCTGGATATCGAGTATCTGTAGGTCGCAATGAGCAGAGATGGCAGTGTGCGGCAGAAATTTGAAGGGCTCAGGAGACGTGGCAGTACCGCAATAAGATGAAAGTAATGTGCAGACAGCATGTTGGGATGCTAGACTTGTTTGCTGCCACTTACACGGTGTGCTGTGCCGCAGCGCCTGTTGGAGCAGCCAACAAGCGATGCTTGTCAAGGTAGTGTCCATAATACGATAAGCAAGGAGGATGCTTTAATGTGAGAACCGGCCAACCGCTGTTGGTGATCATCACATCCGAAGATGGACGTGGTGTGAGCTGGTGAAGAAGTAGTGAAGAGTCGGAGTTGGTAAACGCAGCATCCTCCGGCCTTATTCGCAGCATTGCGGAAACTTCCGCAACATGCGACAACACACCTGTGTACCCTCCCGCAACGATATACCAACTCGTACTCCGTACGCGGTATGCTCTCTTCGTAACAATCCAACTACGCAGTCTACGCCTCCTCGCAGTATTCTGGATTGCGCAGAGCAAGCGAGCCGACGAAGGAGGGAAGTGAGTACCGAGTATTTGTAGGAGGCCCGCGGGACTTGTCCCGTAGGCGGGCCGACGAACAAATGCGACGTACGATACCCGAGCGCGCGAGGCACCACGTCTCTAAAAGGACGGGATAAATCTTTCGCGCCGCAGGCTACTAGCGAGCGCGACCGAGGTACGAGGGAGCACGCGAAGCGCTTACCTCTACGTACACATCTCCGTCGATTAGTATGTGAAATGGCGGAGATGTTGTGTTAGAGGTCGGGTGTGCGCGTGTACGGCTGCTTCCGCAATGCTGCGAATAAGGCCGGAGGATGCTGCGTTTACCAACTCCGGTGAAGAGTGAAGATCGCAAGATAGCATCCCGGGCCCGAACCTTCACCTCGATCACGTGCACACATCAAACATTCTTCACTCCACCTCGGCTTGCAGCTCCAACGCACTTGCCGACACGAAGCTGTCAAATACCGCCCCAGAAACGCATGACACGCCTTTTGCGTCCTGCACACAATTGCCGCCCTACGCATGACGCATTAGCCTTTCGTTTCTACAGCTGTATACCCAGTCGGCGCAAGCGCTTTGCAGAGACGAGCTGCCCGAAAGTGGGCTGCCCGAGTTATGCCCACACGGCAGAGTGGGTAAGTGCCGAAGGTACGAACCATTCGCGAAGAAATCGAATGTCAAGGTAGACAATCTCTTCTTCTCTCATCGTGTCTCACATCCGTACCTTCCATCTCTGTCACTGTCAAGAATCAGTCAATATGCCAGTGACCAAACTCCCCTTCCACGCCGACCACATCGGCTCCCTCATCCGCCCTACCTATGTCTCTGAAGCCCAAGAAAAAGCCGATGCAGGCCAAATCAGTGCCGAAGAGCTGCGCTCCACGCAAAAGAAAGCCATCTCAGACATCGTAAAGAAACAGCAAGATAACAATGTCCGCGCCCTTTGCTCGGGAGAATTCGACCGCAAGTACTACTTCTCCGGCTTCTTCGAGAAACTCGAGGGCTTCAAAGAGGTGTCTCCCGTACCATGGGATCTTGCCCGCCTGAGCGCGGCACCGATTGCTGCGCTGAAGAAGGCTGGGAAGCAGTACCCCATGGCTGCTATTTGCGAGGGGAAGATTAAGTACAAGGAGAGTCCGTACTTGGACAACTGGAAGTTGTTGAGGGAGTGTGTGCCGAAGGAGCAGTGGGGGGAGTGCAAGTTCACTATGCCGCCGCCTTGTTATTTCCATCTGCGATTAGCTAAAGGCAAATGCTACAACACGGATGTTTACAAGAACGACGAGGAGTTCTTTTCGGATCTGGCGGCCGCGTATAGGCAGGAGATCAAGACGTTGTACGGCGAAGGCCTGCGGAATTTGCAAATCGACGACCCAACTCTTGCATACTTCTGTTCGGACGACATGTTGAAGGGTCTCCGGGACGATGGCGAGGACACGAATAAGATGTTCAAGGATTACCTGAAGGCGCACAATGACTGCATCGCAGACAGGCCGGAGGACATGCATGTTGGTCTACACATCTGCAGAGGTCAGTCATAGATTGCTTCTCAGCTGCAGACTTACTGTTGCTAACGCATCTCGTGATAGGCAACTTCTCAAAGTCAATGCATTTCTCCGAAGGCTCCTACGAAGCCATCGCCGAGCAATTCTTCAAGACCCTCAACTACGACACCTTCTACCTCGAATACGACAACCCTCGCTCCGGCGGCTTCGAGCCTCTCCGTTTCTTGCCAGTACACAAGAATGTCGTGCTCGGTGTCGTTACGACCAAGGACCCGGAGATGGAAGACAAAGAGCTCATCAAGGAGAGAGTCAAGCAGGCAGCGGCCATAATCGCGAAGGGCCAGGGTAGGAGTGAGAAGGAGGCAATGGAGAACATCGGTATTAGCCCGCAGTGTGGGTTTGCGAGTGTCGCCATTGGAGCTGAGGGCATGACTGAGGAGAAGATGTTTGCGAAGTTGAGGTTGGTGCAGGAGGTTGCTAAGGAGCTATGGCCTGACAGGCCGTAGAGGAATGGAAGGAGCTTTTGTTCTGGCTATGATTCAACATGTTATGAGTGACGAGTCGCATGGCAGCATTTCAACGAGCTGGTGCGGGTTTAGGGGCGGGCCGGGCATTGGGAATGAATGAAAGGATGGCCGCAAGGTATGACGAGCAGCAATGTACGGCTGAACGAGACAGACATGGCGAAAGAGGAAGCTGCTTGTCGTCGATAGCATGCTTGGCCATCTGTTGGTAGCTCTTGGCAGGTGAGTGGAAGGTACGTTGGTACTTACACGTGAATGCCACGCTGCTCGAGCTCCTCGCCTTATCAGCTGCTTATGTCGTGCATGTGCGTCTTCACATGCGTTCACATGCGTACCGTGCCTCTTTGCACCGAGCTCGAGCTCGAGCTCGAGCTCATTCCCGTCGAGCGTGGCTGAACGGCCAATCGTGAGGCGAATGGTCACCACGACACTGGAGCCTCGCAGCCTTTGTAGCACTTTGGCTGTGCAGAGGTTGAGTGCCTATCTCTCAACCGTCTCTGATCACTGCCGTCTTTGAGCTGCGTCACCACGTACGCGAAGCGTCTTGGTATCCGGGTAAAATGTATCAAATTTGTTGGACATTCTTCTCGAAGCCGGCTTCGCTTCGGTGGGTTTGAGTGGTGTGAGAGTTCCCCTCATCCTCGGTGAGCCACGAGCCACAATCTGGCCTTTTTGCATCGCCCCATCTTCGCCAAGCTGCGCTAGAACTAGAAGGCGCAGGGTGGTGAGGACCCTGCATAGTGCCGCAGGTACAGAATTCTGAAGAAGCGGCCGTAAAGCTGCCATTGCGAAGCTCTGAATGGACGTACGATGACAACCAGCTGTAGCATGATAGAGCAGAAAAGGGCGACTGCATTTATGTTGGTTTTGAATGGTGACGGAAGGGGAAAGACGGGATGTCTCGAAATGTACCGCTGGTGGCTCCTTGGCCCATCGTCGGCTAGCGCGAGAATGTTGTCGATCTCGCCCTCAGCGACTCTGGAGAATTTCGGCGGTGTATGAAAGTACACAAAAGCCACGTTCACTCTTTCTTCGCTTGATCTTGTCTCTTCGTGCCTACCTACCGCCACAACCTCTCACTCTCTCTTGCGAACACAACTCCGTACACGTACAAGTTGATTGAATCGTCATTCATTTTGCGGGGACTGCTATCTGGAAGATATCCCAACAGCCAAGTCGAGAAAGAAACATCAAGCTCAACGAAACCAAACAAGACCTGACAACAACCACCCTCTTCACGATCGTTCTTACCACGACCAAAACAACACCTCCAAACAAATCTCTCTTTTCGCCAGTTACGATGAGCACCACAGCCTTGCCGCTCCCGCCGCGGGCGGCCATGAGACGCAACGTTACTGTCGATTCCACGCCTTCCACCACCTCCAGCTCCAACGCTAGCACACCCGACGACTCTCCTACCGCTTCCGCATCTTCCACATCCCTCTCGTCTCTCGGCTCGGTCGAAGACTTTCAGAAGCGCCCAGAGCAACCGCTCATGGACTCGTACGGCAACGAGTTCAAGCTCCCAGACTACACCATCAAGGACATAAGAGATGCCATACCTAAGCACTGCTTTGAGCGTTCCGGCGTCCGTGGCCTCGGCTACGTCGCCAGAGATATTGCTTGCTTAGCAACGACCTTCTATCTCTTCAACACCTACTGCACACCCGAGAACGTGCCGTCTTACCCGCTCAGAGCAGCTCTCTGGGCCGGCTACACTTTCCTCCAGGGCCTGTTCGGCACCGGTCTCTGGGTCCTCGCCCACGAGTGCGGTCACCAGTCCTTCTCGCCAAGCAAAACGCTCAATGACACCGTCGGCTGGTTCTGCCATTCTGCCCTCCTTGTGCCGTACTTCAGCTGGAAGATCAGCCACGGCAAGCACCACAAGGCCACCGGCAACATGGAGCGCGACATGGTCTTCCTGCCTCGCACCCGTGAGGAGCACGCCACCAAGACTGGAGCTATTCTTCATGAGATGCACGAGCTGTTGGAGGAGACGCCGATCTACACTGCGACAAACTTAATCTCGCAGCAATTGGTCGGATGGCCGTACTACCTCGTGGCCAACGTGACTGGCCACAACTACCACGCCAAGCAGCCGGAGGGCAAAGGTATCGGAAAGAAGAACGGCGACTTCAGCGTGAGCCACTTCTTGCCAAGCAGCCCGCTGTATGAGCGCAAGGACGAGAAGCTTATCCTGCTCTCGGATCTTGGTCTCCTGATCACTGGCACCATCCTGGCTTTGGTTGGTCGCTCGTACGGCTGGACGAACTTGCTCGTGTGGTACTTCCTGCCCTACCTCTGGGTTAACCACTGGCTCGGTAAGTCGCAAAGTCGAGAGTTGCATTCAAGCATGAGTTATCTGCTAACACTTTTCACCAGTCGCAATCACCTACCTCCAGCACACCGACCCATCCCTCCCCCACTACTCCGGCGAAGCCTGGAACTTCACCCGTGGTGCCGCTGCCACCATCGACCGCGAATTCGGCTTCATCGGCCGCCACCTCTTCCACGGCATCATCGAGACCCACGTCCTGCACCACTACATCTCCACCATCCCCTTCTACAACGCCGATGAGGCCACCGAGGCGATCAAGCCGATCATGGGCCAACACTACAGGTCTGATGTGCAGGGTGGACCAGTAGGATTCATCAAGGCCATGTACAAGAGCGCGCGGTGGTGCCAGTGGGTCGAGCCGAACGAGGGCGCTCAAGGCGAGCACGCCAAGGTCATGTTCTTCCGGAATAGGAATGGACTTGGTGTCAAGCCTGCGAAGCTTGAGCCAAAAGGGAAGACACTCATGGTAGAGGTTGAGGACGACAGCGAGTAAGTGACCGTCTCTCGCGAGGGCACTGAAAATTGAGGCATGAGGTTTATGATATGCGTCGCATGCTTTATACCGGCTTTGCCGAAGCGACTTCTTTTCTGTCGTGCGCTTGAGCGCGGGCGTTGAGAGTTGGTGGGAGGTGCCTGGTTTGACTAAACGGCATCCTGCGGTGTATGTCTATAGATGTAGACGCCTTTGAGGCCGTAATGGAAACGAAAAGAGTACGGTAAAACGACGCGTCAAGAGTTCTTTGGTCATTGTTCATCAGAAGTACACTGCCCAGGTGGGATCTAGGGGACAAGACCGCAGGTGCACTGGTAGATGATGCTTGTGTGACACGAGTTGCGTGCCTCGATGTACTTGTGACTCGGCTTCACATCTGATCCGACCGAAGCCCGCCTGGCACGTCTGCATAACATTGCTACGTTGTTCACCATCACGCGCTGCACGCGACCTATTGACCTGCGGCACGTAACGAAGGTAGAAGACACCAGCCATGCTATCAGCTTTCTTAGACTCGATATTCGCAGCTACTCCATACAATTTCCCACAACCAACAACACTTCACGGAACCTCTCAGTGGCCCAATAGCATACAAAGGCTCCCCTCAATTCCAACGGCCGACAAGCAGTACAATGCATTCAGCCCCGTCCGCATCCCGGCAACATAAGATGCCTGTGAGTGGCCTCTGACGGACTACCACCTCTCACATGCGCCTATAAATCAACAGACGAGAGATTATCTGCCCTCCTCGATACCTCAGCCTCTTCATCCGATACGATTGGATCCTTCTTCTTGAGAACTTTTGCGGCATCATCCATCCCTTTCATCAATACTGGCCTGTGGTTCCACACATCCGGGTTCTCCGGCGCGCCACAGTCGTCACCATTCCTCTCGTAGCTTTATCAAGGCTACCCGGACTGCGGATTTGTATAGGATCATGGCGGGCGGGCAGATCACATCGAGCTCCCCAAGATCGGTGCACAGAGTATCGGCCTAGTTTCCGGACTTTTCCATCCCTCAACATATCTTCTAGGCCTACATGAGCCCTGGTGTTCCGATCCGCGTACATGCGTATCGCGCTCATTGCCGCCTCCCTCCTGCGCGTATTCTGCCAGTTCACGCCCTCTACATGGCGCTTGGCGTCCACTTTCTGATCCAACTGATCACCATGTAGATACTTGCAGTTGCCGTAACCGCACTTGGCGAAACAGCGGTAGTACACGCAGCTGTCTGGTTGATCGGCACAGTGGTTGCAGGTCGTTTTGCCATCGCAATTGCGACCGTTATGGCGACAATGGCCACAGATTGAGACTCGCTCGGATTTTGTGCGTTTAGCTTTAGGTGGGCGATAGCTGTCCATGGTCGTCGGTCGGCCGTCTCCTGAGTCTGCTTGGGGTTCTGCGTTTCGGGGATGATGCTCAGGGGATGTGCTGCGCTTTCGAGTTACTAGTTGCTGCTGCTGTGATACTCTCTCCGGCGTTGCGCTCCTTTTTCCAGCTACTGACGGCTATCGTGGTGGCTCGGTGCTAGCCTCGCTCGCTGTGGGACGGTCAGCTATCGTCCATTAGGCGCAACGAACAGGACCTACAAGGCTCTTGCTTTGGCGTAGGCAATTTTGCTTTCCAATAATCCTGCTGCTGTTGTAACAACTCGACGGCTACTTGCTGCGCGTCCGCCAGTTCCTTCTTGAGTCGAGTGATCTCCGCCGTAGCTAGACTTCGTTCATCGCTGGCAGCGCGATAGAGTCTGTTCATGAGATCTCGCTGTTCTTGAGCGCCTTCGCCTGTCCAGGTAAGAGCGGTGGCCATCAGCTCCATAAGGAGAGCGTTGGCATCGTTCTCCGCCATGTTGACAATCAATGTTGTTTGGGTGGTCGCCTCGAGACGCGATGTTGCATGAATGTCGAGGATATGTCAAGGTCTGGAAGTTATCAGTGGCAGGTGGGGCAAGGCAGCCAGCCGTGCCTTCCTCCATTGCAATTGCGGGAGTAGCCATAAGCTAAGACGTCATTTTTCTGCCAACTTTCCCATATTTCGGCTGTTCTTCTCAGCATGTGTTCATACCCGCATCTGCGTTCGAAGGAGACCAACCATCTGCATCAGTGTGCGAAATTTGGGTGAGTTTAAACGTCCCAAGATCCAATCCCAAGGAACCGTGGTTACTGATGCTGTCACCAAGGCACCCCTGAAGACACTGTAAAACCATTTACGTCCGCGAGAAGGACGTAGCTCCCTACTACACCAACAACACTGTCCCAAAAGACCAATCTGCAGCCATCGAGTGACCCAAACAACATCTCCCCCACAAAGCAAGAACCACAAGGAGCTCCCCAGCGTCCGCTACACTATCTCAAGGCCTTCACCATGGACGGACTGACCATGGACGGACACAAAGCACGCCACGCCACAAATGATCCCCTGGTCAAGCTACTGGCTGCAGCCGCGCAGTGCTCGCCAGAAGCCGAAAAGCTTATTAGGGATTTGCCGTCTTTGATAGAGAAAGAGCGATCCGGGTGGGCGTTAGCGGAGGCCGTATTGAAGGGGGTGGCGGAGATGCAGGGCAGAGCTCGGGAGCGTGCTCAGGAGGAAGGTCGGGAGGTCAGTGAGGACTGTCGGATTGTGATTGGATGAGACAGAGCGATGTGCTGAGGGTAGGAGGTTTCTAGATTGCGCCCCGGGCCGGATGCTGTTGAGATCGTGGTTGGGAGTGGAAGGAGTGTTAGTCGTAGCCGAGTCTGTTCTCCTATCGATCTATACCTCTGTTGAACACCACGGCAGCCCGATCGCGGTACGCAATCGCTCATCCGTTCGTGAAATGTCTGCGTGATGCCATCATCCGTAGTTGCCGGTTTCAGAGTGGCGTCGTCGTTGGCGTGGTGACTGATAGAAGCTTCGTTTGCTGCATTCTCCGTGTCAACATTCGATTCTTCCACATCGAGAGCACACTTTCGCTTCCTCAAACTCGCCACTCACCATGGGAGATACATCTCTAGCTACAACCGTAGCTACACTGGCTGCACAAATCAGCGATCTCCATAACCAATTGACAGCCACGAAGATCGAACTCCAAACATCTCGCACTGAGCAGAGGCCGCTAAAGCAGCACCTGGAGGCCGATCGGAGGCAAATTCGCAAACTCGAGAGCGAGAAGCAAGCATTCGCACAACAAATCCAGGCTCTCAAACTTGAGAATAAGAAACTCAGGCTGCAGTCTCGGAACCATCATACACCACCTGATAGTCTTGCAGGCTCGCCGGAGCGCAAAGAAAGTCTACTTCAAGCGGAGAAGAAGTCGCAAGCGATGGCAGTTGCCCGAGAGAAAGCGAAACAGCTCGGAGGATTCGAGTTGCTTCCCCGAGAGAGCAAGTACTGGAGGGATATCTTCGAGGACCTACCAGCACCTCAAGAAAAGCTGAGTTTGAGGGATCTTGCTGCGAGATGGCCACGTTCCAGCATCCAGGCCGTGGATCTCAGGCCGGGTACCAAATGGGAGTTGAGGAGCATCGTCCCAGAGAGCGACTGCGGCGACCAGCAGCCTGAAGTGGACTTCGGTATACCAGACGATGCTGGGACTCCTGAGGATATTGTGGAGTCTGTCGAGACGGGCGGCCTCCCTATATCGACAGGCCCACAACGCTCGAGTGGAGAAAAGAGGAAACGCCAGCCATCTCGCCTCTCACCTAGCCACCCAGACTATAGGAGAAAACCAATCTGCGTCCACTGTTGGCGTACACGTGGCTTTTGCGACTTCTACGGGCAGTGCGGTACGTGCCGTATCGCTGGTGTACGATGTGTACGCAAGCGTTGTACCCTCGGACTGGGATGCAGGAACCCGCGGTGCCCGTGTTTGCACCCTGGGCAATGGGACGAGGACGATGAGACGTGGATCGTGGAAGGCGGAGCGCTGCCGCGTCGAGACAGGTAGTATCTCCTAGAGGTCGACTGGGGACAGTATACTGAGAGGGAGGCCCGGGGATCAGGGAGCGACGCTGGTTGGGAGTGGACAGAAGGTGGGACTATCGTAGGATACAAGGCATCTCCTGGCAGTCGTTTGAGGATAGTGGACCGAGGCGGACCTTCGAGGGCGGTGGAAGCTGTGGACTGAGACCTGGAAAAGCGAGAATGGCTCGGCATGCAGGCCTGCATCTCGAGACCATCTGGAGGCGTACGGGGTACTGGCGAGTGCCACGTAGCCCCAATCTAGCTTCAATCGAGAGGAGACAATTATGAAAGTACAAAAGACTACGAGTAGAGCTGTAGCGAGAAGGTCGCGAGTCGCCCACGACGTTGCATCGCATGCTTTCACTTGCCATCTCGAGCCAAGCGGGCGAGGCGGGCTGACCGCGGAAGCTGACAACCTCCGCACTTCATCCTCTCCAACCACCACAAACTCTTATCATGACCAGTAGCATTGACTATCTTAGCGGCGAGATAGCTATGCATGAACGTCTGCGACGGCCTGCTGCTTGCAGGAAAGTGCCTGACGCTAGAACGACTAGATCGCGGTTCCTGCGGTGCTATGACGAACGAGGCAGGAACACAGGACGAAGCACAAAGCAAGGTAAAAAGCTGCTGGCAGGTAGGTGCAACAGTGTCGTTTGCTTGCCTTACCATCTCTTGTACAGTACTTCTCGTGAGAGTGCACTGCCGGCAAGATGAAGACTATCAATACCATCCTGGCTTCTGCCAGCTTCCTCAGCGCTGCTTATGCCCAGTTCGTTCCTGCTCCTACGGACCTCACCGAGACGACTGGCTTCCTTGACATACCAGTCCGCTACAAGGAAGTGCCAGAGGGCATTTGCGAGCTCACTCCGGGTGTGAAGAGCTATTCCGGTATGTTCAACGGATGGTGAGCTTTGGGTGGATTTGGGACTGATGAGCACAGGATATGTCGACATTGGAGAGAACGAGCACATCTTCTGGTGAGTGCTCTGGCAGTAGATCTCCCCTAAAGCTCTTGCTAAGTCCCACAGGTGGTTCTTCGAAGCCAGAAACCAGGACTCGCATACCGCACCGCTCACAGTATGGATCAATGGCGGTCCAGGATCGAGCAGTATGATCGGTCTATTCCAAGAGCTGGGACCATGTGGAGTGGACTACAACGGAGACGTGTATTACAACCCATACTCCTGGAACAACGCCAGCAACATGATCTTCATAGATCATCCAGCGCAGGTCGGCTTCTCCTACTCCAGCCCAGTCTCGGCATACACCTCTAGCTCTGGCAACATCGTCTCGCTACCGAACAAGACATGTCCGGACTATGCGGCAGATCTGGCCTGCGGCACGTATTCTTATCCGAATGAAACTGATACCGCAAATACCACGCAGGCAGCGGCACCGTCTATGTGGAGGACGTTGCAGGGCTTCTTTGGAGCGTTCCCGCAGTACTCGCGCCATGAGTTCAACTTCGCGACGGAATCGTACGGTGGTCACTATGGTCCAGTGTTCAACGAGTACCTCGAGGAGCAGAATGCTCTGATCAAGTCCGGAAACCTCACAGGAGCGCACTACATCAAGCTCAGCACGCTTCTCATTGGCAATGGCTGGTATGATCCGCTTGTGCAATATCAAGCCTACTACAACTTCACTGTGTTCGTATACCTTTGTCATAGACTTCCAGATAGCTCGTGCTGACATGTGTTAATTGGCTGCTCTAGCTTCCCTGGCAACACATATGATTACGTCCCGTTCAATGCCAGCACCGAGGCCAGGATGTACAACTCCCTATACGGACCCGGCAACTGCTATGACATGACAGTTGATTGCTACACCCGTGGTATCAACGAGATCTGCGCTGCGAGCGACAACTTCTGCGCCTACGAAGTCGAAGAAGTGCTGGACATCATCGCGAACAGAGACGAGTACGATGTCCGGGAGCTCATGCCTGATCCGTTTCCGTACGACTTCTTCACCGACTATCTCAACACCCCAAAGGTGCAGCAAGCTGTTGGAGCCTTTGTCAATTACTCCGAATTCTCGCCCACGGTCGGCGCTGCTTTCACAAGCACTGGTGACGACGATAGGGAGTCGAACACGATCGAGGATGTCCAGAAGCTGCTCAAGCAGGGCGTTTACGTTGTGTCGTATGCCGGTGATGCAGACTACAACTGCAACTGGCTGGGGGGACAAGTCGTCGCAGACCACATCGGAACGGAGGTCGGTCTGAGTTCTGCCGGCTACACCAACATTACCACCTCAGATGGCGTAGTCCATGGCCAAGTGAGGCAGAGCAGCAACTATGCCTTCGTCCGCATCTACGAAAGCGGGCACGAGGTTCCCTTCTACCAGCCGGTAGTGGCGCTTGAGATGTTTGAGCGTGCCATCTGCGGCCAAGATATCGCGGACGGCACGTGCAGCTGGCATGGGTACAAGAGTGTGGGCACGCCAGAGAGCACGTACCGCGAGGGCAATGCTACGATTCAGTTCGAGGTGCTGCCGGCGGATGCTACGTACAATACCACAACCAACATGCCGAACCCCACCAACGGGACGAATAGCACGAGCACGAAGAGGAGCTTGGGGCCGGAGAAGAAGTCGAAGAGGAGCAAGAGGTTCTTCAAGCCGTTACCGGAAGGCAGGATGGTGAAGCCTAGGTACATTGGCTTCGGGAAGTAGGGTAGGACGTAATAAGACATCGCGTGAGGCAAAGAGTTGCTAGCAGTCATAGCTTCTGATGCTGGGCTCGAAATTGTTCCAGAACCGCACGGACTCACGGACAAGTGCATATGGGCCGTGCATCTAGCGTTTCGTAGTGCCTTCTGAGTCTGTTTGCTCTCCCACCTCACCATCTTGACTTACAGCCTCCTTGACAGCCTTCTCCGCTTTCACCCAATCTTCATAGCTAGCGGACGCGGCCGTTAGCCAACGTTAGCCAGCTGATACCGCTGTGCATAGCTTGTGGTTGGCTTCTGTTTCGAAGCAGACGAACGCTCGCAGGCAAGTGCCCATTACCAACCATACAGATCGTAGCTCGGAGCAATGCTGACGAGAAAGTAGCGCTTACCTTACTTTATCCACCCAGTCCATTCGACACACTCGAGACCTCGGAGCCGACCACGATGGACGACAACAAAGATGCTACCACGCTCGTCCTAAACATGAAGAGAATCGCCAGCCACAAAGACAACAAGGATAGCTGCAAGAAAGCCACCGACCTTCTGGGAGTGCTCATGTGGTTCCTCGAGAACATCCGTAGAACACAGCATACCTGCAAGACGACCCGCAAAGAGCTTCAGCAGGCTGTGGACACGTACAGGGCAGATGAGCCAGCGGCCATGCCCAGCTTTTCGACAACGGCTCTGGGTGAGCAGAACAAGGCTTTCATTAGCGCTGTCAGAGATCTCGTCATTGAGATCAGCAAGTGCAAGGAGCCTGTACTTAGCGAGCTTGATCAATTGGCGGACCATCTACCGGGAGCCTGGAAGGCCGAGCTTGATGGTGCTCTGTCCGAGATTGAGGACCTACAGGCTCAGCTTGCGACCTTACAGTCTGAGAGGGACGCACGTCTTTCGATTGCCGGTAAGAGTTCAGCCGATCGCCGGAGCGAGGAAGGAGGGCACTCGAACACGGAGCGATTTATTGCTGCATCTATTCAAGACACTGCCCGCGGAACGACTTACAATCAGGCAAGCAACAACCAGCATGGTGTGACGCCAAGCCAGATACAGGCCAAGACTGGAAAGCGAGTCTGCTTCTTCTACTACCATCAGGGCAAATGTGAGAAGGAGTCAGACCCCGGTCATATGAAAGAGTGGTCTCATGATTTGACCGACCTACCAGAAGAGGTGCGCCCACCGCCGCAGTACAGGCATCCTTCAGGAGATTGCGGGAAGGATCGGTGCTGGGTGTAACTTCGGCGTCAGAAGGATAGGCTGGAGCGGGAGGCGCAGGCGGCAGAATACAGAGGCCGTCTGGCACGACAGCATGCGGCAGTGGAGCCTAGGGAGTACGACAGGAGAGACCCTAACGCAGTCAAGCCGTCTCAAGCTTCACCGGACCGCCAGGGAACGAGATACACGCCGTTGCCACCAAATGCCACAACCACGGCTCAACGTCCACCAGCAGGACCAGGACCAGCTATGCGTGCCCTCCCTAATGGAACCACGCCCATCGGACGTCCGTCACGAGTCGCCTATTCTCATCGCTCCTCTGGCTCTATCGCCGGTGGCTCAAGTTACAGCAATGGAAACAGGGCTCCCGGCAGTCCACCGAACCTCCAGCAGCTGCGAGAGTCGCCCATCGACCGCCGTCGCCCACATAGCACACCCGACGGACCGCCACCTGCCAAGCGCCAGCGCACAACTACTATCAAGATCACTAGCAAACTGACGTGCGGTACCTGCTTGATCGGTGGCCTCGACTGCAATGGCCAGGCAAAGTGCAACCACTGCAAGCAGACCTGCATCTATCACGAATGCTCTGCAAAGGACGCATGCAACGACGTCCAGTGCACTAGGATCCATCCAGATCAGTATGTACAAGGAGATGACAGCGGTGTAGTGTACATTATTCAGTGGGACGCAAAGAAGCCATCTCGCTGAGCGGCGGTAGACTAGAGGTTACGTTGTATCTCGCTGGAGCTTCAATAGCGGTATGCTGCGGTCGAGATGGATGGCTGCGAACAAGTCGTATCAGCGTATGCTTGGATATATGGATTGTGCCACGAGGTTAGCAGCTACGATGTATTCATTGAAGCGAGGAGATCCGCACAATCAGCGCTCTTTATGTCGAGCTTGAAACCAATCTACCTCAAAAGTGCTTGACAATGGACGATGCCGCTCGGATTCTCACGCAGACAAGCCTATCAACAGTTCATGAAAGAGTAGAAGGTGAAGCCTAGGTATACTGGCTGTGGAAACCAGGGTAGGGAGGGAGGCAAACCTAGTGAGGCGCGGATATGCGCGCAATCAACACCTTCGACATCGAAATGCACGATTCCATACGAAACGCTGGCGATTTTGGGAATTGCCGTTCTCGGACCCAGTGACTTTGGACATTGCCATTCTGGGTAAGAGGCAAACGCAACTACCCGTAGGCCATGGAATAGCCATACACCCACTCATTACGCTGTCCGTTGTCTTCAGAGACTACTCCCTATCATCTCGCGGTCGCGATCTTCTTATTGCCGTCTGGAAGACGATGTAGCACCGTTTGGACTTTGCTGACTTTTCGATATCGTGGTAACGCTTACTGTCGCCAAGCCTTTCATGTGACAGACTGTCAAAGATGCACGGACGTCACATTTGGGACGTGCACTTCCGCGCTTCTGGTGTCTTCTGCCTCCGTTTGCTCACCGGTCTCAGTCTGTTTCACCAAGCCTTCCACCGCGAGTGGCATTTCGACCACCTTTCACCAATTGACCAGGAACTCAAGTCCAAAATCCTTCCGGAGGTACGCTCGGCAGCGTTACGACTGCTGTTGTTGTCGAAAAGACTATCGCTTCGACAAGAGACCGCCGATCGCTATGGCGGACGGCAAGACTAAGGAGCTGGGCGTCTTGCTCACTGAGCTGATGGCGCTCGCTCCAGAGTTAGAGGATGATGAGGACGCCACGGAACTTCAAGGCATTGCCGAGTGGCTGATGGCCGACCTGCGAAAGGAGCAAAAAGCCGTTAGTGCACTTTGCAAAGATCTCACTGAAGCGGTGGGAACTTTGAAGGCAGGAGGCGCCCCCGAGAGCTCTCAGGAGACGGTCATAGCGAAAGAGAAGCATGACCGGGACCGCAGTAACACCATGAACGACATCTTCGCCTTAGCCGAGAGGTGCCACTGTTCAAACACCTCCAGAGGTAGGCAGCAGGCGAGAGAGATCAAGGCCACCGCGAGATTTCTGCCAGCAGCTATCAAGGCCGAGCGGACGAAGGGCGAGTCGAAGTTGCAACCTCTGAAGGCCGAGATTGCAGCTCTGCAGCATGTTGCACCTACCAACGACGGCCCAACAGCGCGCCCAGACCATGCGATGAGAGCGACGAACGGGGATGAGCGTGCACCTAGGCCGCAGCTGCCGAGCGACAATACCAGGCAACAGGCCATGGACATAGTACCCTTCCCAAGAGAGGTCCTGGGCAAGTTTGGCCTCATCGTGGACGACAATGTTAGAGCCTGGGGCCACCTGAAGTCGTATATCGCTGCCAATCAGCGAACGATCCTGCCAGGTACGCTGGAGAGAGTTTTGAATGAGCAGAAGCAGTGGTTTGCATCCCACCCAGAGCAGCTCAATCCTGCGGTTGATGTGCTTAGACAGCAGGCTCAGAGACAGAATGGGCAAAGTCAACCGCAAGGATCTCTCCAGGACATCGCGAGACAAAACATTCTGGCGGCCAATACGTATGGTGTGAGTAGAGCTGTCGAGGAGGAGAAGCGCAGAGCCGCAGCCGAGAACCGTTCGACGGCGAAAGAGGAATCCAGGCCACAGCAAGTCAACAACGATCAGAAGCGAGAGGCACAGCCTTTGTACGTTGTCAACCAAGCAAAAAACAACTCGCCGCTCGTGCCACGCAGAGCAAGCACCCGAGCTCCACCTAGGCAACATGCTCGCAACGAGGGTCCGCGGTCCTCTACGGACACGTATGGACATCAAGCACTTAACGGGGAGCGGGAGACGCCCAGAGACAGGCCGGACATTCGAGATACCTACACACAGCCAGATGTGACTGCTGCGGGCCCACACGAGCAAGTCAATGGTCTACCAACGTGCTTCTTCTGGTACCACGACCACAACTGCATGAAGGGGAAGGATCCTGGACACATGAGAAAGTTTCGCCATGCCCTTCCCGATCCGCCGGCTATTGTTTACCCACCTCAGTTCTACCTACACCCGCCGAAGCGTTGCGGCCTGGACTTGTGCGCTATTGAACATCACCGTAGGGCGGAGGAGCCGCAACACAGCCCGGAAGTTCGTCAGGCGAACGCTCTGTCGTTCGGCCTCAATAAGAGCGGCGCAGAGACCGCCATTCCGAGCGTTCAGTACCCACCGCAGCGATCCAGAGATCCGCGTCCAGGAGCTCATGAGTTCGACTTCTCTCCACCAGTTGCTGCCGTAACAGGCCATCGGATTGGCAGCCAGACCTTCCAGCCACCGACCGCTCCGCGGAGTCAGCGCGAGCTGCAGGAGGCTCAGGCGCAACAGCAGACATCCGAGCATGGAACAACCGCACCACCAGCTAAGCGCCAGCGCATCATCACCATGACCATCTCTGACAAGCTGACGTGCGGTCGCTGCAAGAGGTATGACCTCGATTGCGATGGCCAGCCACGGTGCAATCATTGCAAGAGTCTGTGCGTATATCACCCGTGCGCAGAGGGTGACGCATGCAAAGATACGACATGCACCAGGATTCATCCGGACCAGGAGAAGACTGTCGGCCAAGGCCCGCAGTATGCTGTCCAGGGCAAGAACATCAGCACTGCGGCTCCTCGATCCAAGGTCGGTCCGTACTACCAGCAAGGCGGTCGACATTGGTAGGTCGTACAGGCAGGCAGGCAGTGGAAAGAGAACGGAAGAGCGTGAGATGGATGAGAACCAGGAACACATCTGGCGGACGTTCGATCCTGGGATGTTTCTCAGTGAGACGGCATCTGCTACGAAAAAGCGCACCGTACGCTAGACGAGAGTGCATAGCGAGAGAGAGAAGGGACATGGAAGATGACAGTGGCTGGCGATCTTTCAGGATCGTGACCCACGACTGGCTGTGGCGATGAGTTCGCAGCACCGAGCGCAATTACACGAATACCAGAAGTATATCATAGTGTCCGTACCAGTATAAAAGACATGAAATAGCGCCTGATATCCTCGCTCATGTCGTAGCATTGCACACACTGCCTACGAGCGCGCCTTGCGAGCACCTTGATGCAAGGATACAGTGTCTTTTTTGTCCGCAGTGACGGGCACCAGTCAGACGCCCTTCGCGGATCGTCGGAGGCAGCACATTACGCCAGCAAGATCTCCCTGTCTACTGAACAGCCTCCGGGAGAAGAGGCTGGAATCCGTATCGTTCGCGACACGAAGAGCGGGCCTGCCAAGAGCTTGTCCGCTCGCTCGTATGTGGCGCATTGCTGATGTTCTGGCTCTGTGAGCTGACAGACGGTCGTGTGGTAGCCTCAGCATCTCGGAAGGCTATGTCCTGTGTCATACGCTGGTGAGCGTGGGCGTCTATGTTGACCAGACCTTGAAGCGCGGGAATTTGGTTATCAATGTCAATGCCCTCATTCTGCGTCAAGACTGCTTCTCTGGTTGTGTTCGAAGCTGCGGTGTTCGTATTGTAAAAGAGATTGGCGCTGTGTGCATTGATGTGAAAGACTGATGTGCTCGCAGGCGACAGCGGCTGCCGGCACGCTTTCGAAGCTGCGAGCTGGCCGCGTAGCTCGTCAATTTCCAGGCGCAAGGCAGTGGCATCACTCTCATGACGCTGCACCTCACTGTCACGCTGCCGCACTATTTCCCTCAAAGACCTGGCTTCATCTTCCGCATCATCGGCTCGATCGACAACGCGGAAAGCCTTGGAGCGCAGGTCACGCAGCTCCTTCTCCTTCGCCACCAACTTGTTCCCACGCTCGTCAAAGCGAGACTGTAGCTCATCTGTGGTGCGTCTTACGTCCCGTAGCCGTTGTTGAAGTTCCAGCACCCGAACCTTCTCGTTGCTGAGCTCGCTGCTCCGATCCGTGACGGACTGCTGACACTCGATCAAAGCGAGCTCGGCATCCTGCTGAGCATGCTCCGCATATGTGGTCGCTTGAATGGCGACGTCCCCCTCAGACTTTGCTGCCGCTAGTTGCTGGGCATATGCTTGCTTCTCGTTGTGAACAATGCACCTCAGATTGTGTATCTCGGTTTCAAACCACTCGTGTTGCATCCGGAGGCCTTCGATATCGTGGAGTGCGGTTTGGAAGTTTCTCGCATGCTGGTCAGATTGAGCAGCCTCCTCAGCCAGCTGTTGTTGAACAAGCTTCAGCTCACCTTCCAGCTCGACGTTCCTGCTTCTGGCTACCGCGGAGTTGTTGACAGTGTGGTCGAGGTTAGCCCGCAGTTGAGTATGGCAGACTCTGGGATCGCACCTCTCCGCCTGACTTGCGGTCAGCTCGGCATAAGAAGATTCCAGCTGTCTTTGCAGGCCCATCACTTTCCGCTGGAGCCCCATCCGCTTGCTCATTGCAACAAAGGACTCAGCATCCTTCTCCGTGCTCACAGCTTTGAGCCGCGATTCCACGGTCTGCATGTCAGTCTCAAGCTTCTCAATTCTTGCTACCTTCTCCTTGAGCGTAGCGTTCAGCCGATCCTTGCCCGCTTCACACGCTGCCAAGCGTTCTTCAACATCTTGTTTCGCCAACGTTTCTGCGGTCATAGCTTCCCTGGCCTCTCCAAGCTCGGTCTGCATTGCCGCATTGGCAGCGTTCGCAGAGTCGACGTCGCTCTGGAGCTGCGCTCGCTTAGCCCGTGAGCTTTTGAGATACACCTTCGCATTGTCAAGGCGGTGTCGTAGCATGCGGTGCTCTTTTAGTTCGCCGATCAAGCCCTGGATCTTCGCCTGCTCTCCCAGAAGCCTGGCGTTGAGCAAACCATTGTCTGTTTCACTGGAGATTAAGCGCGCTTCAACGTCTTGATTCGACGATGTGAGTGTCTCCAAAGTCCGTTCACGTTCGCCGAGCGAGACCTCCAGCTCCGTCTTCGCAAGCTCCGCGAGGGCCAGTTGGCTTCTGAGGTAGTCCTGTTCCTCGTAGGACGTTTCGAGCTTCGTATGTACACTCTGCAGGTCATCTTGTTGCATGCGACAGAGTTCGCGGAGCTCTTCGTTCTCCGTTCTAGCTCCTTGCAGCTGTGTTTCAAGGCGGCCGATGGAGTCATGCGAACGTGCGAGGTCTGCTTTGATCGTCTCAGTCTCCAGTCGTAGTGCATCGTAGTCAGCGCGGCCTTGCTCAATGGTCGTCCTGAGGGCTTCATGTTCAGATCGCTCGGCTTCGAGCCACCTCTCAAAGTCGTCTCTCTGAGCTTCAGCCGCAATCCTGGCTTCAGTGTGTCGCTTGCACTTGGCGGTCTGCTCATTCGTCCGAGCGTCTTGGGCCTTCTTACTCGCACGCTCCAAGCGTAGCTTCTTATGTACACTGACAAGACGCTTTCTAGCATCGGTCCACTCTTTGCGAAGTCTCCTAGCTCTGCTCCCGATCTCCAACCTCCGCTTTACCGCCACGGTCCTGTACGCTTTCTCGGCACGCTGCACGTCTCGCCGCTTCGCATCTAGCACTTTTCGCAGCTTCAATACCCGACTATCCGATTCACGTGCCTGCTTCGCCATCTCCTGCTCCGCTGCGTTCGCTCGTTGTAGAGCCTCTTTCAGCTGGATCTGCAGGCCTTCTATCTCCGACTGCATAACCGCTACTTTGTCTTGTGTCCCGCCGTCCCTTGTTCTCGCCTCCTTGAGCATATCCCACGCACCCAGTACATCTCCCAACCTGCCGTGTTGGGCGCAAAGTATCTCGAACCTGCATTTTCGCCTCAAATCATGACTTATTTTAGGTGTGCAAGCACACGTGTACGCTCCATCATCGTTGCGTGCATGACCACAGTGGCGATGTGGGTTGTCCAGCTTGTTTGCCCACCAGAAGAGCCTGAATGAGGCATCTAGTTCGTCTATGATCCATTGTATGAAGGCGTCTACAGGGTCCGTATCCGTCGTTTTGGTCACAGCAAGGAAAGTCTGCTGTGTTCCTACAGCTCCGGCCGTACGTTTATTGAAGGCCCTGTGTAGACGGCGTCTGAGTCTGTCTGTTTCTTCTTGGGTCGCCATGTCGTATTCTTTGCAAGGTAATGATCGCGAGCTCGTAATGAACGAAATGTACACGCGTGAGGCAATTGAAGACAGCAATACTGAGTGCAGCAGAACGCAATGAACGCAAGCAAAGAAACAGAGAAAGCACCCTACCTCACCGACTCCCTGGACCCGAGTTGCATGGTTCGTCTGTACGGCGCAGGAGACGTATCACTTTTGGTGATGGACCAGGGAGCTGCATGGGTCTGTGTAACGCATTGAGAGCGGAAGAAGTCACAGGAGCTGGTCGGCAAAAGTTGCCTCGCATGTGAAGCTCTCCACCCGACATCCACCACTGCTGCTTCAACTTGCACATGCTCTTCAATCCTCTTTCCCTTCGTACAACCCGAGAGTGATACTGAGAGCAAGACACCATGGCCGAAAAAGACCTACACACCACCATCTACGAGCTGGAGGAAGATACCTGGCGAGCCCTCAAGAAGTCGGGGTCGGCCATGGTACCCTACATCACGAAAGACTGCATCATGCAATTTCCCATGGGAGTGAAGTTGACCGACAAGACCGAGCCGTCGGTGGAAGACGTACTGCACTCCAAGAACTTCATACCTTGGAAAAGCTTCAAGTTGAGCAAGGTGGATGTAACGCCTGTGGGCGAGAACGGCGCGGTCATTAGCTATATGGCAAGAGCGACGAGGCCACCGACGGAGGGCGATGATAGCGATGTGGAGTTTGAGGCGCTGTGCTCGAGTGTGTGGAGGTTGGAGGGGGAGGAGTGGAATATGTGCTTTCATCAGCAGACGCTTACGGCGTGAAGAGGGACCGACTATGGGGCTTCGCCTGGGGAGATGATAGTTGTTGGCATACTTGCAGCAGTAGCATATCTCCGACCCTCACGATGCCAGGGGGACATATGTGCGGCGTCAAGTGCTTCAGTAGCTTCAGCGATGCAGCGATGAGCAAGCTACAAGCACATGCCCGTTACTGCAGCAAATGAGTGAAAGCATCGACTTACAAGCTTGCGCCTGACACCACGGCGGCGGCATTGTGCATTCCTGTCAGCCAAGTCGACGTGGATCGTTCCTTCCTCATCTATTCGACTGCGGGGAGCTAGCTCGGCACGAGCGGAAGCCTGGTCTCATAGGCAACTCTGCTCATCTGACCTTCCGATTCGGATCTCAACATCACATTTCAAACTCATCGCCGCTCGTTTCGCTAAACACATCGCCTTTTACTTCATTGAACACTGTGAGACGCATCATGCCGACGAAACAATATAAGAAAGAGCTCAATGACCTCGTCAACAAATTCACTAGCCGGACTCCCAATGGACCAGTACGCCCAGAGCTAGCGAAGGCCGCTCTGGGCTTCGCGAATGCCATCGAAGTGTTCAGTGTCACTACCAACGCCGATGCGAACACCATCAAGAAGCTTCAACAGAAGGTAGCTGAGCTGGAAGCCCAAAAGGCCGAGCTGCAGCGCAAGAATGAGGAGTACAAGGCCCGTCTTGGTGAGTAATGACGACTCTCGATACTTCCAGGAGGCTGACCACCGCCAGATGAACCAAAGTCTAAATCAGAAAAGCGAACGGAGAAGAAGCAGAGGAAGAGGCAGAGGGAACAGCAGCAGCAGCAGCAGCAGCAGCAGCAGAACGCTACCACTGCCCAGGCAAGCTCCGCCAATACCACCCTGCTTGGAGGCAACACAGCGACCATCCCCGCCTCGAGCGGCACCGCAACGACGGGCGTTCCAACAGGCCCTGCTGCAACGCGCCCAGCCGTCGCTCCAAATATGGCACCAATGCGCCCAAACGCCGCCTCATTTGTCCCTCTCATGCCAGTGCCTGCTCCAATGGTGAAAGCAGCCTCCGCTCCAACCATTCCGTCACTGCTAGCAACCGCTCCAATGCCAGAGCCAGTCCCGACGTCAGTTCCAGCTCCCATCACGGGCGGTGGGAACAAGCGTAAGCTACTGCTTGAATACGATGATGCGGACCCCGGGCCAACATCGAAGACGCCGAAGCTCGACTACGGATCTCCAGTCACTAGCCGGCCTGCTAAGTCCAACAACGAGGTCAGCACTGCGTCCACGCAGGTGAAGCAGGTACGATGCATTACTCATCCTTGGGCCCAGGTTGATATTGACCATGTCACAGATCCCCGCATCGTCGAACTCCTTTGACGCTGCTCGCAACCTTGACTTGGCCATGCAAGAGGCCATGAAGGTGGAGGAGAACGATGATTCGGTTCTTTGAGCGTTTCGAGCCAGAACGCTGCTGTTGGCATGCCTGATGTACACTGGTGGCAACGATTTCCAAGAAAATCCCAGCTCGCACGAGCGGCGCGCGCTACTGGATGCATGGCATGCAGGGAGATGGAGAGACAGATGCGTGCACGAGTATATGGCCAACGTTACGCTGTGCATAGACACTGTAGCCAGACAGAGACGTGCAAGGACAACGACAAGATCATTACCAAGCCGCTTCCTCCTTCAGTCACGTTGGGTGAGATCCTATCATAAGCAACTCCCTTTGGAAGTGTCTGGAGATGCTCAGGGCGACCGCCCGAACCACCGTATTTGCTTTGGGCTGCCAACTGCAGCTGCGAATGCGGCCCTCGCGTTACACCATGCGTAGAGTCATATATGCACCCTGATCACGTTGGGAAGGCTTTGCAGTGCAAATGACCGCCCATTCTTGATTCTTCGTAATCTCAGCCGCTGGAGAGCCGTAACCGGACCGAATGCCGTGGCTTGGCGCACACGGCCGCCTCATCGTCTCACACATGAAGGCATAAAGTACGATATTCTGGTATAGAAGTGAAGTGCATGTGGGGAGTGAGCCACGCAGCCTCCGAGGAGCAGAATGATATCCATATTGGCCTGGTCCGGAAGGGATAGGGACCTCGGTAGGTAGTACGGAGCAGATCGGAGAATGCGGGATAGAGGGGCATTTCGTGGAGTGCGGTCTCCGTTGTCGGGTAGATTGGCTGGTGTTTGTATGACGGAGGAGTAGTATATGTATATAGGTTGTACTTGTTGTTCCTGAGAGAGCTATTTGTTTTTGGTCGTACTTTGATAGCATAAAGATCGACGTCACTAGAGCTTGGACCAAGCCGCATTTTGTGTAAGACCCCGCCAGCCCACTTCCACCAAAACCAAAAGCTCAACAGACATCAAAAAGCAGACATTCCCTGATATATCACGACGGGAAGCACAGACTCGTACGGACCACTTGGACTATAAGAGACGTGGACACACGCTGAGATTAAGGGACAGATACCACAACTGAACGAACAGCAAAGACAAAGTCACAATGGTTGTCAAGGTACGCAGAGCTATCAACACACGCAGCGCTGAGATCGATTTCCACGAGTCGCAGTATGCCACTGAGGCTCGAAACGTCTACCGCGAAGCTGAGCGCAGGTCGCCGGCGCGGAAATCGATGATCGATGCGCTGCTCTGTTCAGTTGCACCGCTGGCAGACGCTCATCTACTGACAATGGCTTAGGTCGGCATCAACGGTTTCGGCCGCATTGGTCGTATTGTCTTCCGCAACGCGTGAGTACTGATATGAGTGCGTTACGAGAGATCATGGCTGACATGCTGTAGGGTCGAGCACCAGGACATCGACATCGTCGCCTGCAATGACCCCT
>JAKLLW010000481.1:0-32217 GCA_022814695.1 Neocatenulostroma microsporum
CAAGATGAACTCAACGACATCAAGCCTAAATTTGAGGAGTTACAACAACAAGCGGCCAAGCTCAAGACGGACAAGGAGCGTGAGGTCCAAGACCTCTCGAAAGAGCTTCAGACTCACAAGCAGCAGCTTCAGACCCATAAGCAGCAGCTCCAAACTAAGAAGCAGGAGGCTGAGTCCCTACAGCACCGCATGAAAAGTATGGAGGCTGGCCTCAAGGGTGACAAGGCTCTCAAGCAGGAGTATAATACCGTCTCTGCTCAGCACGCAGAAGCTAAGGCGAAGTACGAGAAGGCTGTCGAGGAGAAAGAGGTGCTTGCAAAGCAAATAGAGGAGTTGCAACACTCCCTCACTGCCGCCCGCTCGGCCGGAGAAGCCGCATTGCAGAAGCTCAAGTCCGAGAGCGACGCTGCGCTTGGGAAAGGCCGTCGTCAGCTTGCTGAGGCTAAGCAGGCATTGGAGCGCTCCGAAGCTGGCGTCAATCATCTGAGGGAGACCTGCGATCAGTCGGTAGAGGCCGAGAAGAAGAAGGGTCAGAAGCAAGTGGAAGCTCTCCAAGACCGCCTAGGTGAGATGCAGAAAGAAATGCAACAGCAGGCTAAGAACAACGAAGCCTTCGCCGCTGACGTTGAGGAGAGCTGGCGGAGTGAGCAAGCAGACAACAAAAAGCAGGTCGAGGCGCTTACACAGCAAGTCACACAGGCCAAAGCTCAGCGCGACCAGGTTCTTGCTGAGGCTGAGCGGTTGCGAAAGGAAGTCGACAATCTTACGGCTCTGCAGAAGCAGAATCAGCAGCCGCAAAAGCAACAATCGCAGCAGCAGCGGCCGTCCAGCAGAGGCTCCTCTATCTCGGCATCACGTTTGCGGGTGCCGACAATCGGCGGAGGCATCACGCCGACAGCCAACAACAAGGAGAACGAACCACCGAAGCCTCGCAAGAAGATCGATCGCAATGCCAACACTGTCATCGAATCGGGCCCTGTACCGGCGCCGGAGGTCTTACGTCCCAGCTCTCGCGCCAACTCGCGCGGCAATCCGCGCGCAAAGAACTCCGAAGGCACTCGCGGTCCAATTGTAGAGGAGACACAGTTCGAAGACATCACGTACGATCCACCACCACCGGCGGCGCGTATGTCCCAAGCCTCGCAACCAGGACCGTTCGGCATCTTCTCCGACAACAGCGACGATATGCTCGACACCGCCTCGCTCGCCCGCTCGCAGCTTCCACAAACGGTACCAGAGACGCAATACAAGGACAAGCTACCGTCTTTCGCCGCCTTCAACGACAGTATGGCATCGCAGACGTCACGGCCGAAGCCGCCGTCGTCCGTCTTCTCCATGCCATCTCTCCGTGCTGTGGCTCCTACTCATAGCAGTAAACCTGTCGCGGCGGCCAACAAGGTACCTAGATACAGTGCAGACGCAGAGAGCTTCCAGATCTACGACGACAATCAGCAGCAAGACTCACAGGCATCTTTGCACAGCAACACTCAAGACGCTCGTCAGCACCTTCATGATAGCCTATCGTTCACCGAAGAGGAGAAGGAGAAGTACACATACCGCAAGCCAGTCCCACCTTCCAACAGTGCCTCGAAGATAGTACATCCCGAAGACAATCGTGGCAGCAAGCGTCGCCACTCGAAAGACATCCCGGAGACACAGCGTACGCCCAAAGTCCGTGGCGAGGGTCGCGACTCTGCCGGCAGCCACGTCTCCGTTATGCAGCAACACGCCACCATGCACAGCAGCTCACCCGACTTCATCCACAACGCTCCCAGCGGCCGTAAGATGAGTACTTATCATACTCCCGGCGGTGGATCAGGCAACAAGCGCCGTCTCTCCCGCAACCACTCGCAGCCGACAGCTGACCCTCGCTTGATGAAGCGTGAAGTCGCGCCACCAGCTCCACCGCAGAAGCGTAAGAGCGAGTCCCAGCCGTACATCACGGAGGGTTACGAGCACGAGCGCAAGAAGCGCAAGCAGGCCGCCACCTCTCAGCCCGCACCATCGCCATACACGGACGGTACCAATCGGTACTCCCTTCGCGGCGCACCGCAGACAGCTCAGCCGAGCATCCATGACCTCCCGCGTATGCCACCCCAGGGTCGCAACAGTGGCAGCCAGTACGGCGGCTCGCAGCCACGTGGCAGTCAGTCGACGAGCTCGCAGTCGCAGTCCCAGTCGAGAGTTCGGTCGTTTGGGGGTGGGAGTTCGAGGGTTAGTGGATTGAGGGGTGCGAAGAAGATGAGCAAGAGTAAGTCCATCCGACCATTTCAGATAGATGAGAGAGACAATACTGACATACTGTTGCAGGCGATGAGATGAACCTGCGCTTCAGCCAGGAGCTGCGTCGCTGATGGCTTCGTACGCCACTACGCGATGCACAGAGTATGGATCTGCGATTTCTTTTGTTTTGCTGAGGATCGCTGTGCCGAGATTTGACGGAAGATGCTGCTGATCGCTACTTGCTCGCGAGAAATGCAATTTTGGTGCAGATGGCTGATGTACTTGCTGGCTTCATAGCCCGATGAGCGAATATCTTACTGTACATTTATAGTACACTTAGCTGTTTCGTAGCGTGAGCAATTGCTTCTTTGATCAAAAAGCAGCCATTCCTCCATGCTCCGTACGCCTCGCTGTGATTGTTCGAACCATCCCGTTCCAAGTGCATCCATGTCCCAATCGATGCCAGATCAGGCCAGTTGCAAACTCATGCAGACCGTGCAGTGGACTGTCCGCGTGGTACTTTCTCGCGAGGCTATGCTTCTTCCGCGCCTGTCCACAACTTCACGAGATCCACTCTTCGCCCTTCTTTGCTCGCATCATGCGCAACTGCAACCTCCGCATCGCACCACTCTGACTGGACAAGCATATCCTCTGGTCCCGGTGCCCATGATAGTCCGCGGCGCGAGGGACCTGTGCTGCCGTCGTATCGTATCGCAGAACCGATGAAGTGATCACTTCCCACCTCCGCGCTTCTGCTCGAGGAAGAGGACTTTCTTCTTGACTGTGTCGCAAGTCGTGTTAGCATCTCTACAGGCTCCTCTCCAGCTCCACTCCCACTCTCTCTCTTTTCCTCTCCACCGCCCTCTTCCCAATCTTCCACCGTCTTCAATCCCTGCGCAAGCCTCCTAGCCTTACATATGGCCCATCGTCCCACCAACTTAGTCTTCAACCCCATAGGAAAAGATATGACATACCGACAGGATCATACTTGAGCATGCTCAACGGCCTCTGTGTTCGGGGTCGGGTGAAGGTCTTGTAGTATCCGGTCAACGCCATGGATATTAGGCGGACGGAGATCGTTCGTGACTTGGCTGTATATATTCGTTAGCTTTCTTGGTGGCCATTGGGATGAAGTACGGTGTATGGATACCTTTCTTCGCCATTGCTACGGTGTTGAGATCTCTAGAAGGGCTGCAGGAGGTGATCTGGAGGGAGATATGGAGCTTCCTCCTTGTGAGATGGCACAGATTGAGAACCTGAGGCACGCAAGGTCTCGGGAGTGTCGCCGTACTTTCCATTTTGGTCGACTGAAGCTCCAAGGCGATGATGGCTTGCCAGTGCTTGCGTTTCCTGGAGTCAAACAACCATCACATTGTCGTCTTCTGCTCATACTCACGATTCCGGATCGACCATCACCTCGAACTCATACCCACCCATCAACCACCTCTGACAATCTCGACGACCTGACCACTAAAGCGATACCAATCTTGACGCCCGAATCTGAACTCTCTTACGCGGTTTCACAACGACACATCGGCAGCAACCATGGGCGACCCGCAATATCTTTCCCACCCCAATCTCTCCCTCGCGCAGACAATCTTCCACCTCGCCTCGCCATCCACAGCCCAAGAAGCCAAGCAGGCATCACTCACGACACTCCAAGATGCGATCAAAGAGCACAAGATGGCGCCGTTGTACGCCTATCTCGCCCACCCGCAGACTGGCATACTGAACCGAGGGGGAGAGGGTGCATCATCACCGGTGGCGAGTAGACGGAGTGGGAGCGGAGATGACAAGTTCAAGCTTCTACGGAGGACGAGCTCACTCAACCAGCCCGGCATTGTAGGCGTGTTGGGCGGCAAGATGGACAATAGCACCAGCTTACCTTGGGATGAAGCGGTATACGGGCAGCTGAAGGAGGACAATGAGAAGGAACTCGCAGCCATACAGAAGGAGGAAGATGAGGCGAAGGAGACACAGGGAGAGACGGAGATTCAGACCGCGCAGGCCAAGCGAGCTGAGCTGTATGCGAGAATAGGCGACAAAGAAAAGGCATTGAGTGCTTTCGAGGCTCTGTTGGAGAAGACCGGCATTTTGGCGACGAAGATCGACATTGTGCTAGCGATTATAAGAGTGAGCCTCTTCTTCGACGACAAGCTGGCAGTCAAGCAGGCTATCTCGCGCGCCGAAGCTCTGGTGGAAAGTGGTGGTGACTGGGACCGCCGGAATCGATTGAAGGCGTACCAAGGTCTTCATCTCCTTACCATCCGCGCATACAACCTCGCAGCTCCTTTGCTCCTCGACTCTCTCAGCACCTTCACATCCACAGAACTCTGCTCCTATTCCGAGTTAGTCGTCTACGCCACCCTCGCCGGCGCCGTCTCTCTTCCACGCCGAGACTTCAAGTCCAAAGTCGTCGATGCGCCCGAAATCCGCGCCATCTTCGGCGCAGACAACGATGAGGACCGCCTCTCAGCACTCGGCGGCACAGCCTCCTCTGGAGTAGGCGGCGATGACGAGACAATGGCCGACGCCGATAGCAAAGGTGGCAAGCAGAAACCTTCCACAGCCACCCCAACACCCACGGCAGTCAACCTCACGACCTTGGCAAGCGGAAGCGCAGACGCGGATAAGCAGGCGAAAGCAGAACCAATCATCGACTTCAAGCCTCTCGCCTCTATGATCCAAAGCTTATACAACGGCAACTACGCGCAGTTCTTCAAGGCGCTGGCTACCGTCGAGCAGCAATTTCTCTCCCAAGATCGGTATCTGTACGAGCATAGGAGTTACTGGGTCAGGGAGATGCGGTTGAGGGCTTACAGTCAGCTTCTGCAATCCTACAAGGTCGTTTCACTCCAATCGATGGCAAACAGCTTTGGCGTGAGCGTCGATTGGCTGGATAGGGATTTGGCGCCTTTCATTGCTAGCGGGCGCCTTGCGTGCAGCATTGATAGAGTGGGTGGGGTTATTGAGATGGTGAGGGGAGAAGGGAAGGGTCATCAGTAAGTTCACTGGTGCTTACTGGTCTGGGCGCAAGTCCAGTGCTAACACTTGCGTGACTAGGTACCATGATGTCGTACGTCAAGGCGACCAGCTGATTACAAAGTTGCAGAAGTATGGGCAGGTTGTGCGGTTGAGGGGGAGTGAGAGGGCTTGAGCTCTCTTATCACGTTCCCGGGTGCCGATTGACATACACCGCTCAGAGCATCATCTGGTGTCCGGTGCTATCGGAGCTGGGTGCGGTGGCGGTGTTCATCCGAGGGTGAAAGCAGGGTGGCGGAGGCAAGAGGGAGGAGCGTTGTATGATCGCTATGTTTGCTTCGTCACAGACAGCTTACTCGATCCATCCTCGAGTGGCAGAACGTCCTTTGCTGAAGTACTGGTAAAGCTCGTGGCTGTTGGTAGAGCATGTAGCATAGATATGGACTGCATGGTCATCATTCATCGACCCGTACTCATCATCCCCGTCACCCTCCATCACAAAGCCTGCCAGCAGGAGTCTTCTTCATGACTTGCTGTACCTCTCATACTTCGGCTCCAGTTCCTCTCGTCCATGCAGTACCTTTATACTCGCGTTCTCCAGATCTATGTCGTTGAAGAGTGCTGCCTACACCGCCAGGTGGAATCGTGCGTCAGTTACCTTGTCATCACTTTGCCATTCCGCGAGAGCAGGAGAGGGTCGGAGCAGGAGAGGCTTAGAGCAGGAGAGGGTTAGAAAGCGACGTACATTCACCCCCATCTTCCCCTTATGCGGAAACCCCTCAAGCTTATCGCAGATTTCCGGGACGAAGTAGATGAGGATGGAGGAACTACATTCGGGGCAGAACTTATGGCTGCCATCTCAAATATCGTAAGCACAGTGCGGCGGTCTGGGAAGCAGCCATGCGAGGCGGGAGGCAATGGAATGATAGTAGTGACGGCGACGGAAATGGAGAAGGTGGAGGAAGGAAGGCGTACGGGAAGACTTTTTGGCCCATGAAGTAGCTTTTGGTTTCTGATTCTGTGTCTTCGAGGAAGGCGAAGTCCTCACGTTTTGGGTACACGAGGAAGTAACCTGGCGGACGTGTTAGTGTAAGTAGCTAGATGGGTGGTGGGAGGGGAGGTAATGACCGTTCTTGGTACAGATACTGCAATTGCATCTTGCGATTTGGCCGGAGCCTTCTGGCGCGAGAGGCTCGGGGAGCGTGGCGGTGAATTTAATGAGGCCGCAGTGGCATTGGCCGTTGTAGGTTTTGGGCGCCATGATTGTGGATGGGAGGGGGATGTGAGGGTTATGCGTTATGGCATCAAGTAAAGAGAAAGGGATCGACGAAAAGTTCCCTAAAGTACTAAGTTGGACTGGTGGGAAGGCGTAGTGATAGAGAGGTTGAAGGTGACAGGCGAATATCGTGACTAACGGGGCTAAGGCTGAGTGAGGTCGGAGGATCTGTGGAGCCACGATGGGGCCGAACTGCACTACTGTACAACGCCAAACGAGTGGTCCAATGGCGACGCTAAGGTATGCCATGTAGGATCTACTTGGACGCTGGTCTACGGCCGTATGTACAGCGGAGAGTATCCGTCGTATAGCATTAATGTCGTCCGTCATTGATGATGAGCGTAGTCTAACCTATCGCAAAGTGGGTATTGTACAAATACAGCATAGATTCCACCTCATTGAGGTGACGACAGCTTGGAAGCCGTCTTCGCAGCGCTCGAAATAAGCATCTTTTGTGCATCAAGCCATCTCGGCTTGCGGGCGCTACATTGAGCTCTCCAACTCCCTCTCCAATCGCCCAGAACATTTCTTCAAGGATTGGGATAAGGACTCATGACCGTCGCCGCCATGTCCCCAAAGTTCATGTCGTACTCATTCCCGGCGAAACTTGACCAGAAGTTGTCGTCCAGATAGTTGAAGAAGTCTCCGGACATCACATCGTCCGGTGGCGTCGCCTGTTGGGTGCCCGGCCCTGCTGCACTCGCTGCAGCTGCAGACATGTATCCTTCCGGGGGTCGGAATAGCGTCTTGACAGCGTCTTGTCTCTCTTGCACTGACCCAGAGTTGGTAGCTGTCTCAAGGCCAGGGTTGAACTTGGCTTCGTAGACCTGCTTCATCCATCGCACTCGATGCGCCCATTTGCCAAAGGATTCGTTATTGACTTGCATTCCATCTGGTGAGCTTCTAGTCGAGGCTTCAAACTTGACGGCAGCTGTCTCTATAACCTCGCTGAAATTTAGTTGCTCGTGCAGGCTCTTCATGTCCCAGCCTTCGATCTCTAGACTTGCGAGCTTGGTCAGGACGATGAATGCATGAGCAAACTGTCCAAATGCTGAGAAAGGGACGAGAAGGTAATCGTTGGCTGGTATCGAGAAGTAGACGTCTACGAATCGCCTGATAGCGTCGACGCAACGGTATAGATCGTCCAGGTGAGATCGTAATGGTGAGGTTTTGTTGTCTTGGACGTCGTTGAGCGACAACTCCCAGATCAGGATCTCGGCTGTGAGGTATTGCATCTTGACGTAGATGTTGTCTTGGCCGTAAGTCTCATGTTGCTTGAGACGGGTCAGATCGGCGTCGAAAGACCTGACGTACATCTGCATCGGCGCTGTGGGCGTTTCGGTCGTGTGTGTATCCTCTGCCAAGTGCTGTAGCCGCACCATCTGCACGAGGAAGAGGTCGCTCTCGTATTCCCGCGCTTGTTCGAGGTTGTTGAGTGACTCATCGAGGTACTTCGTATACGATAATGCGTCGATCTTCTTGAAGGAAGAGGCCAGCATGGACGTTAGGTAGAAGACGCCGGCTAGTATACGGTACTCATCTAACGTCGGTGTCCGAGCTTGTGTTGAAGGAGCTTTCATCGCATTGGCAGTAGCAGACTTGAAGTCCGAACCGCATACTCCAGGCATACGGTCGATGGCCAGATCGATCGTCATGGCTATGGCGAGATGCAAAAGATTCGTGACCTGCTGGCCCCAGAAGACGTGGATGTGGTACCATCCGACGAAGACCTGAACGGGGTGTAAGTGGGCTGGAAAAGACGAGACGGAAGCCATGGTGAGATCTTACAAGTATGCCTTGCAGTAGGCCAAGAGTCTTCTCATTGTTCATCAGTATCCTCTCGCTGACGTCGCGCATGAACTCCTTGACCATTCGTTGCTGCTTTGGCAGATCGTGGAAGTAAGTGACTGTTACAATGGCGTGAAGCAGCAACGGTCTTTCGCTGTCTAGAAATAACGGGTTTGAGGATTAGCGAATGTTTCGAACGGTATTTGAGGCTTTCGGATGTTTCAGAGGGCCTCCAAGGGTTCCATTCATCGATATACGTACAGAGTTGGACGGCGGTTACTTCAGGTGGAAGCACGACAAAGGGCATTGCCTCAGCCATAAGCCGCTTATACCGCTCCAGCAAGATTTCAGCCTCGCTCATAGTGACCCCAAGGTCGTTGTAGCTCTTAGACTGTTGTTCGCTCGAGGCGTTGAAGTTCCTAAGGACCATGTCGCCGGCCTGGCCTACCGACATCGAGGATGAAGGGTCAGTGCTCGTCCGAGCCGCAGCCGCAGCCGCCTCCTGGTCCTCCTGTGATTGTCGACGAATGCTCTCCTCAAAGCCACCGCAGAGGCTCTCCAGGACCTCCGAAGCGCGTTGTCCTCTCTGAGATTCGCCGCCATTGATATGCGATTGCGGCGGCGACGGCTGGCTTAGTGTTTGCTGCGTCGATAGTGCATTTACAAGATGCTCGATCTTGTTCTCGAGCTTCTCGAGCTGTGCTGCACGCCTGTATTCGGGATCAGTATACCGACAGGGTGGCACTCGTACGGAGACGGGATGAGAAAGAAGAGCTCCGGGGGAGGTTGGGACCAGCTAGAAGACACTCCTTGTCACAATGGTCAAAGTCCATCAATCAGACCCAAAAGCTTCCCGTAAGTTCATAAGACCGCCAGGACAGGCAATTAGCTACAGACAAAGCTTGCAAGAAGAGGTGCAGAGACGTAAGTACACCCTCCAGGCAGTAGCATTACCGAAGCGGAAGTCACGCAAGAAGAAAAGAGTGGAGCGGACTTACGAGGTCTTGATCGTCTTCCGTTTCCGAAGAATTGGCTCCCGGGAATGACATTCTTTCTTGAGCCGGGCACATCTATATAGCAGGTCAGATCTCCTCTCTAGATACTCTTTTTGCTCCCATGGTCCTTGTAAAGACAGCACGAGCACTTCGGATGAAATGAGCAGCTGTATCCGCCGTCAGTATACTGGGATCGCGACACAGAGATGGCAGGCCATCTATCGATTGAGTCCGCCCCTGCCATCTGTGTGTCTCGATTCCAGTATACTGACGGTGAATACAGCTGCTCATTACACCCATAGTATTGCGGGATGTAAAGACATACCGATCGCATATCTCATGCCCTTCCCGCCGCACACACTTTGCTTTGGCTTTGCTGCACGTCGTGCAAGAACGTACAGCATTGCGTGAATCCATACTAGCGCTCACGCTGTTCGCGCTCATGAGGCCGTTGCTGTCAACATCCATGTTGGAGGCGGCGGTGGTATCCATCTCCATGGCCGTTGCCTTTGGGAGAGGCTTCTCGGACGCCCCTTCGTGCGGCAGAATCCAGTTCATAAGCAAGAGATCAAGGCAGCCACGTGTCGTGTTGATGCAGACTCAATGCCTCGCCTGATGGCTTGATTATCAATGGAGCGTCGATGTAAACGGGAGCGAATGCGAAAGTGTACCCCGCTCCCGTCCGGTCGATCCTTGAAGAGTCAGACAGCTTGGCACCTTCCTCGTCGGCCGAAGCACTGTTGAAGTGAATATTGATGGAAATTGATTGGCCAGCTCGCGTTCGGGTCTCGTCTGGTCTTCGCGCGGAGGAATCATCGCGCCGAACTCGTTCCGTCTGGACTCTGACTGCTTTGAGGCTGTGGTCTTGTGCGGCAAGGATCGTCCAGTAGGCAGCACAATGTGTGCGAATCAGAAAGCGTGCTAGACGAGAGTCATCAATGCATCGTTAGGCTAGCTCTTTGTCGTATAATGATCGTCAATGGAAGCATGGCAAAGACGAGGAGTTTACGGGAGATATGAGAGCTGAGCTTCGCCTTTTAGCCCCAAAGTCCGGTCAAACACAGTAGCGGTACGGCGAACGCTCGCCGTATCAATGGGGACGCCTGAGAAAGAAGCAGCATTGAAGGAAGCTTCCGTACGAAGAGTATCTTAGGTCGTAACTCGCTTGCTAGTAGTAGGACGTCGCCAATCTGTACACGCACCTCAGAAGCACACCACACTACCGCCAATGCGCCTACAGACACTCAAGCGGTCTTGTTCCATGCCGCGAACAACCCAATCAAGCTGCTCACCGTACCGGCCAGACCGACGATGCCGTCGTCCAAGTTGACGACGCCGAGTGCGCTGCCAGGTACCGTGCAGTCGCAGAGGTCGGAGATGAGCTGTAACTGCAATGCACTTCGCTCCCTGTACGCATATGTTAGCACATCATACCACACCCTCATCCAGTTTGCATGGCAATACGCACTTCGCAAGTTTCTTCGTCTCCAGCGCCTCCTCGCCATCCTGCACCGCAGGCTTGCCGTCCCCAACTATGCCACTCACCGCTCCTTTCTTCTGGGAAGCATTTTGTCGTAGATTGTACAAATTGTACACGCCCGCCGCCACATTACAGAGCAAGCCCGCCAACCAAGCCCGATAAGCCTCTCTTTGCAACTTCGCCGCTGTGTCTCCCGCATACTTCTTGATACCCACCTGGTCGAAGTAGGCCAGGTTGTCCATGAACAGGTACCCTGCGTACCCGAGCTGCCTACCCACTGCGAGATACTTGAGTACCGGATCCATTGACATGCCTCCATTCTTGCCGGCGTCTGCGGCGACGGCTGCGGCTTTGAGGTGCTCGACGAACTTCCCCAATCGCATGGCCTTCCGCACGCTTCCGAAGTTCTTCTTAATGGCTTCATAGAAGGCGACGGTTGTGGCGGGGGAGTTGGTGCGGTAGGTGTACCATGCTAGGAAGCGGGAGAAGTATTGGATTGTGCGGAGGGCTTTGTCGCGGCCGACTATAGTTTCATGTTAGTAGTTTGGACCATGTTCCGGTGTGCTTGGGGGTATGTTCATACTCGTTGTCGCAACGAAGCGGTTGTAATGAGCCACGGCCGGGTGGTAGATTAGTGCGTCAGCGACCATCTTGCCTTCGCTACGGAGTCCTATCTCTGCGGGAGCTGTCGTTGGTATGCTGATGGGTAGGAATGATGAGTGACTGGGCTATTCGAATCTGAAGTCGTTGGTGCTATGTATGTGTATCGGAGTGAGCAATGCTCGCAGTGAAGGCAAGCTCCCTCATCCATGTGATACCGAGTACGGAAGCCTCGGCAAACAAACGAGGCTAGCGAACAGCAGTTGCCGACGACACCAGATACCAAAGACTTCCAAGCAACCTACACAAACATGGCATCGCGTTGACTCCTAGGGCGGTACAAGCCCAGCTCTGGTCATTGCGCAGCAGGACGAGTGCACGCACTGCTCTCCAGGACGATGTTGTCGCGCACAACCACCCGAAATGCAGTTGAGCCCGGAAGCGCCTTCGGACTTGGGGCTCAGGCATGAAGAGTTGCTGCGCCTCTGAGCACCAGCCTTGCTCCTGCCTCGCTTTCCTTTCTTCCTTCTCTTCATTACTCACCTCCTTCTCCCAGCAGTACGAGGGTTGCATGCTTCCCTGGAATAATGACTACCACCTATGACTCGACGAAAGCTGTACAGACATGGGTCGTAAAGCACAACGATGGTGGGCCTTGCGAGCCTACCGTGGAGCCAGCCTTACTCGCCCAAATACAACCATGGATGCAGCAGCCCGGCGATATTTCCCCAGAGACCACTACAGGACATACCTGGACTACCAAATTGATTGTGATCAGTTCCCAATTACTCACACCAACGGAAGCAGCTGAGTTTCAGCAAGTCGTCGATAAATTGGCCCAAGTACCCGTTTATCTCGCTAGTCATCGCTTATCCATCGAGTTCAATACGCATCAACATCACCCACCCATCTCGGACGCCGAGAATGCTGCAGCAGGGCCAAGATCGTACAGCATTACGGCACACTTCTTCGGCATGTTCTGGACCTCGTGCCCTTCTACCCGCTGCACGCGAGGTCTCATCTGGGGCGATGACACGTCCATAGGCTTGCGAATGCACCGTATCCTGGATAAAGTGCGGCAGGTAGACTACCAGTCCGCGACTCACCCATTGATTCTCGCCGTGTTGATGCTGGAGTTCGAGACTTATATATTGAGGCAATGGCTATGGGACGAGGGCGATTCGTTGACTACAGTACAAAGGCAGACTGGTTACCACGATAATGACTTTCACGATAAAGATGGTCACCTGGATTACGTTGACTTGGACGCATTATCGAAACGCACATGTGGTTTGGCCATCAACATGACAAGTACTGCCTTGCTTTTGCAGCGCCTTGTGCAGTTAGGTGAATTCTTGTACGACGAGATCGCCCTGCTACAGACCGAGCACACGAACAGTACAGGAGAGCCAAGTGATCAACAGCCGCTCGGCCTGGCTCCCAATGTCGTTCGCTCCAATGCGTACATCGCAGCCCATACGCGAACCTGGACACGACAAGCGAAAGCGCTCCTTGACGATGCAGAGGCATGGAGACACAAAGCCGACATTATTGTGCAGACACTACTCACACTGACCACTCAACACGATCAGGCGATTGGAATCCAGATCGCTCGAGACTCTCGCACTCTTGCCAAGAAGGCAACAAGAGATAGTACGTCTATGAAAGCAATCGCCGCCGTGACCATGTGCTTTTTACCTGGCACCTTCGTAGCAAGTCTGTTCGCTATGGACATGTTTGATTGGCATGCACCTCTGCGTGGCGCAGTTAGTCAGCACTTCTGGATCTACTGGGTAGTCACCATACCGGTGACGGTAATCTCAGCGCTCAGACCCCGCCAGCCGTCAAAGCCCTCATTGGATAAAAAAAATAGTCCGTGCTTTTCCGAGCTGGCGAGGGTCTGAGTACCCAACTCGCAGTTTGTACTGATGAGAAGCTTCGCCGTTGTATGAGGGTCTGATTTTCAAAATCCTATTCCTCTACAACCACGACACCAAATTCTTCGCTAGATACCTTTCTGGATTTCTCTCGCTTCGGGCTTTCCAAAAAGGTATCTGGCGAAGAACTTGGAGCGGTAGTTCTGACGGAATAACCGCTCAAAGTAGATTCTGGGTTTGTACTGATGTGGGACGAAATATTTCAGATCATCTCCAAAGTGACCTTTCCAGAATCGCCTCCCGAAGGGCTCTCGAACGCACTTTCTCACTTTTGGAGATGATTCCATCTTCGAATGTTATAACTTTCTAAAGATTCCTCTACGTAAAACGGACCAATCAGCGCGTAATCCGATTCGTACGACTTCTCCGAGGAGTTATACCGCTCGAACGAGAGGGTATCTCCAAAATCGCGATAGTACGTTCGAGAGCGCTTCGCGAGGCGATTCTAAAAAGGTCACTTTGGAGATGATCTGTAAGATCCGATTCCACATCAGTGAGAGAGGGCAGTTGGGTACTCAGACTCTATGATGGATAGGTCCGAGCGTTTTCAAGCGACCAATCAGTACTACAGAGCGCAGAAAAGCCGGCCACCCATCATCGAGACTGAGCACTGAGATTACGGTGACGGTACTTGTGGTGCTGGGCTGGCTGGTCTGGTCGAAGTACTCGGATGATCCTAGGTTCTGGCAGCGGTGGCGAATGGGTCACGAGACCACTGATGAAGACGAGCGAGCCCCACACCAAGTGAAGGAACCGTAGGATCGCAGCGTTTCCGAAACTGAACGAATACAAAGTCAATGCATCAACATCCTACTCCCACCATTCCCAATCTCAACCCAATCCGTCCCTACCGGCGATCTTTCCCACTCTTCCTTCTCCAACGCATGCTCCATGGCATCCTCAAACCTCAACTTGGTCTCCCATTGAAAGTATGACGTCAGCCCTCTCTTCTCCTTGTCTTCGTCGTGCGTGGCGAACCAATATTTCTTCTGCAGCATCCGCTGGACTTGGAGAGCGGAGTGTGCACCGAGATTGGAGTCGAAGTTCCAGCCATTGAAAGGTATGCCGAAGTTCACTGGGTTAAGTCCTTGCATCAGGGCCAGGTATCGGATGGGCGGGCTCGGTTTGGTCAGGTGCCGGAGATGGTCGGGGCAGATGCCGTGGGGCAGGTAGACTATGGCCTCAGTCGTTGGGTGATTGGTAATGTCATCCAGAGCTAGTGGCGAGTCTTCACGCCGGCCGTGCGAGAGATCGAAGGTCAGCATCAGGCCGTAGAACAGGTTCATCTTGTTCTTGTCGTCCGCCTGCTTCAGTCCAGTGACGCCGAGTCGGCTGTCAGGCAAGAGAGGGATGCTTAAACCCTGCCAATTGCTGCCAGAAGCGTGGAAAGGGATGGCAGTCACGGAATTGAAGTGCTTCCAGGCGTTTATCATATTAGCAGCTCGCTTGAGGCCGAATACTGGCACGCTCGGATTCACTTGTACTAGTGTTTCCTACAAGGCCTTCAGCACGGTCCTCCATATACTTTGAAGACAATGGCCTCGATGCTCACCTTATGGCAGTGGTCACTGAGATCAAGGGTGATCACGACCGCATCGATAAGGCTCGGCCCATGACCATCCGAATCGCTATCGGGTGTGCCTGGCAACTTTCCTCCGTACTGTATCTCCTGCGCGACGACTTCGTGATCTTGCAGAAAGACCTCGAGCTCTGCGATGCTACGGATGGCGCTCGGCTCCGAATGGTCCTGCTGGTGAAACAGTGGGTGAACCGAGATCTGCAGGCCCTCAAGCCACGGGTCGATCAACACATTGAAGAAGGCACGCTCTCCGTCTCCATCACCGCGTGGCACTTGCAGTAGCCAAGTCGTATCTGCGTTAAGGTGATGCAGCCATGGACGCTGGAGGTCGGCTGCTGAAGTAAACAAGCGCTTTGCATCAAGTAGCGTCGCCATAGCGTCTGGACAGGCTTGAGAAGACGGAAAACATGCCGGAAGCGGTCGAAGGGCAGAGTGAGATATGAGGGAATTGGTTGTGGGAGCACAGCTGTAAGGCCAAGCGAGCTGAATGGGCTGGTGGCTGCAGTTGCGGGCCGCGAATCCTTTGAGGTGTAGGGCTACAAGGGTAGCTCACAAGCCCAGTCTTGTGATACATCAAGATGCCCGGTTGAGATAAGTCGTTCAAGACACCGGCACTGGGACTCATTTCGATCAGAGGTACCCGGACAATACGATGTCGTATATGCGCCAATACGGTGAACGGAGACTCCGACTGATGACCAAGCTTGGCCTCGTCTTTGGAGAACCATGAGTCTGATGGCTCGTTCGCGTGCGCCAGGGAATGCAGGCGCGCCGCAGATACACGACCGATGTGTTTGTCCCTCTGCATCTCATGAGATCGCGGACTAAACAGCAGGACCGCTTCGATCTAAGAGCAACGTGAGCCACGCCACAGCCACCGGTGGAAGATTCTGCGGCCATAACCCGAGACCTACGGCAAGTCCAATCGATCATTGTTGTCAATGCCTGGGCCAGACATGTCTGTAGAGACCACCTCCGGCAAGGCCACGCCCGCCGAAGTCTCCTCTGAAAACGTCACACCTTCATCTACCTCTACGTCCTTAGGCCACCTCACTCCCATCAGCGCGCCCCCTTCCCCGAATATGAAGCCGCACGAAAGGCAAGCGTTGCTGCCAGATCCACAGCTAATCTGGGAATACGGCATCGCCAAAAGTCATCTCGAACGTCTGGGCCGGGAGGTTGGTGAGCTAGCGGCAGAAGCCAGGCAGACCTCAGAGGGCGATAGCTGCGCATGGCAATACACTTATCTCTGGCTCATACGATCGCACAGTTAAGAGTCTGGAAAACCCCCACTGGTGACCTCATCCATAGGCTGCAGGGGCACGGCCAGAAGGTGTACTCTGTCATACTTGATCATAGCCGCAACCGCTGCATCTCCGGCTCCATGGACAATGTGGTGAAGGTCTAGGATCTTGGCACCAGGGCTTGCATCTTCAATCTTAACGGCCACTCGTCCCTCGTCGGCTTGCCGGCTTGCCGGCTTGCCGGCTTACTGGATCTGAGCCATCACCGCCTCGTCAGCGCTGCCGCGGACAGCACACTAAGGATCTGGGACCCAAACAATGGGCACTGCCTCTCCACGCACACGGCACGACTTGTCTCCAGCATGATGGCCGTAGAGTCATCTCCGGATGACTTCGGCAGTATCCATGAGGGCCATCGAAGAAGGTATTGGCACATTGCGGCGCGCCAGCGCGCCGGCGAAGGCTTGAGGTGATAGAGACGGAGGCACAATTGTGGAAGTCCGAGAGTAAGCGGCCCAGGGCTCAGATGTTTCCTGGGAAGGATCAGTAGCATGAGTTCGCTCTGTATCCATGAAAGAGGAAAGAAACGCCTTTGAGAGGTGAGGCCTTAGGTAATGAGGCTTGAATATCAGCGGTAGGTATCTCCTTCACAGAGCTACCTACAAATCTTAATATACCGACGAAAACGCCGTATACCCATGATGCCCACCCATTCCCATGCGCGCAGCGAGAGCTTGCACCATGCATGCTCTGACCATTGTGACAAAAGAAATGGAAAACACAACCGTACGAAAAACCCTTACTCTTTCCGCCTAATCATCTCATCATAGCACATGCCACCCTCCCGTCCACCATCCAGCCGCCACGCCACTGAGAGCCATACCAGCGCGCTTGGTCCAGTGTCACAAATCATCTCCACTTATGCGAATACCCTGTGAGACCCCTTCGAAGAGTCAGATAGCTTCTGACTTTTAATAAAAGTCTCCAAAGGTAGGGTCCTAAGTCGATAGATCCCGGCGTCCCTCAGCGCGTGGGTGTGGGATCCACATCTAGTGAAATCCGTTACGCAGGCCGTTACTCCGGGTATCTCTGTAGGGCGCTCCGTTCGCGTCGAGGAAGTATGGGTGTTGGACTGATTGCTTTGCGCTGATCCTGCCGGCCGGGTCGTAGACAAGTAGGAGTTCCAGCAGATTCAAGCCCTCCTCGCCCAAAACCTTGACGCCCTCGGCGTTCACCAACTCCTCATCAGCCTTCCTCTCCCACTTCGGAAAACTCGACTTGAAGTCTGGGAAGGATGTGACGCCTGGCCAGTCGTTTTCTCCAGGAGTGCCTAATACTCTGAAGATCTTGAAGATTTCGTCGATTTCCGAGTCGCCAGGAAATAGCGGTTTCCGCGTAGCCATCTCCGCGAAGATACAGCCCACTGACCACATATCCACTCCCGTCGAATATTGCCTACCACCCAGGAGGATCTCAGGGGCGCGGTACCAGAGCGTAACGACTTCGTGGGTGTAAGTGCGGAGGGGGACGCCGAAAGCGCGGGCGAGACCAAAATCGGCGAGTTTGAGGTTGCCTTCTTTGTCGATGAGGAGGTTTTGGGGTTTGAGGTCGCGGTGGAGGATGCGGTGGGCGTGGCAGTAGAGGGTGCCGGAGAGGAGTTGGTGGGTGAATTTCTTGACCTGCAGATCCAGTATTGTTAGCATGCGTCATTCTCCCGCAGTGTTTCGTACTCAGCGTTGTGCCAAAGCTACGTGGATATGCATGGCATGTGGCTGTATCGTACCATCTCAGCGCCCAACCCCATATGCCCCATCCTCCCGTCCATAACGCCCTCCGGCAACGGCTTGCCCCTACCACCCTGACTCACTGGCAAAGCCTCCATGTACTTCTTCAGATCCAGATCCAGATACTCAAACACCAGGTACAACTTATGCCCGTCCGCGTGCACAATATTCAACAAGCGCACAATATTCGGATCGCTCATCTCTTTGAGGAGGGAGATCTCGCGGATGGCGGTGGAGGGGACACCTTCGTCTTCGGCTTCCAGACGGATCTTCTTGAGGGCGACGATGCGGTGGTCGGGCGTGGTGAGGTCGCGGGCTTTGTAGACTACTCCGTATGTGCCTAATACCACTCGAATGTCAGTATTTGATTGAAGGATTGGGTATAATTGATTGACTGACCCTCCCCAATCTTCTCCATCTTCTGGTAGTTCTCCATGGCTGCCGGACTGGCGCTCACTCGCAGGCCGAAGGACGCTATCCTGTCGGTTGCTTATGGGGGCTCGTGTCCGTTTCGCTCGTAGGTGTCGCGGTGTTGCTGTTGTGTCAGTCGTCCACTAGCCCGGATGTCAATGGTCCATTCGCGATTTGTCGGGTGTCGTGGCAGTCAACTGAGGTTGCGACGGCGTGGGAGGGATTGTCAAGTGCTTCTTGTATTTGTGTGTTTCTGTTCCTGCAGCAGCTCGTAAACAGCGCTGCCGCGCTAGTCACGCGATGCGCGCCGGGCCGGGCCGTTAAAGTCGGTGCTGACACGATCCGATCACAACGTCACTGACGGCAGTCACGTCAACTACAATCACTTTCTGGATCAATCTCTGCTAGAGAAAAGTAGCCCAGAGTGCTCTGGAGGGGCCCGTGAACATCGTTGCATTGAATGAACGCCGAGAGACGGCTTTGAAGCGCACATGAAAGGCCGGAGCACAGCACAATCACATGCTCGCGCGATGACTTCGTGATATCAACCCTTGTCGGCACCTCTGATCGACACCAACACACACCATGGCTCCAAGCAGAGGCAAAGGCAAAACACGAGCTTCAAGTAGCCGGAACGCCGCTTCTTCAACCCCCAAGCGAACGCCACGCTCCACCCGGAAGGCCAAGGATACCACCCCAGATGTCTTCCAGGATCTGCTCGCTGAAGCAGCTGTAACGGATCCAGAGACGATTTCAGACCGGCCACTCAAGCGAAGGAGGGTGCTGAGGGAAGTCAGTATACCCAGTCCAGCTCCCGCGGCGAAGGGCAAAGGAAAGCAGGCTGCGCTTCCGGAGTCAGAGGAGAACGGCGAGAGCGATGCTAGATCGGAACGTGGTGCTGCTGGTGTGCAGACTGTTGAGGCATCGTCCGACGAAGATGAAAGCGATTTCGGCTTTGAGGATGTAGACCTGAACCAACCTGCTGGATCAAGCCCAGCACCTGCCGAGGATGATGGGATAGCAGACGTATCGATCTCGCTCGATCCAAAAGCGACGCCTAAACGCCAGATCAAAGCCAAGCGGAAACCAGCTTCAGCGGCCGAGAAAGCGCACCGCTTACTCATTCACAAAGCGCATATTCTCTGCCTTCTAAGCCACTGCATCTACGTCAACAGCTGGTGCAAGAACGAAGTCGTGCACCGGAACCTCCTGCCTCTGCTGGTCGCGAAGACGAAGACGTACCTCCAAGCCAACACCCGAGAATCTCAATTCGACAGGAACAGGATGTTCACGGAAGGCCTCCAGCAAGCCGTCGACGTCTTCCGCGGCCGGTTCAGAGTCACTGCTTCCGGCCTTCGTAAAGCAAAGTGGGCTACCGACGACCAAGACGGCCCAACAATGACTGATGTAGAGGCTATGGACCGTTCCGACTTCATCACCGCCTCCAAAAGGTTCGAGGGTTCGCAGGATACTGGAAACCAGCTCTTTTGCGCTTTGCTTCGAGCAGTAGGCGTGGAAGCGCGATTAGTCTGCTCGTTGCAAGTCCTGCCTTTCGCGTCTGTGCCCGCCAAAAGCACGCCGCAGAAGGTTGTTAAGCCGAGAACATACGTTGGCAACGGCTCTGACACCGACGGCACGAAGGGTGAAAGTAGCGCAGACGATGTCAGCATCAAGTCTTCGACTACAATCGGGAAAGTACCTTCTGCCCGTCGTCGGTTGGGCCAGCCCTCGTTCACTACTGCAGCCGCACCCACGGCTGCCCCGACACCGGAGAAGAAGAAAGCAGTCCGGAAGCTCGCTTACCCAGTCTACTGGGTCGAAGCCTTCAATGCCGCGCATCAGAAATGGATCCCCGTTGACCCTATCGTTACGGGTACTATCAATAAACCTGGCAAACTCGAACCTCCCTCAAGCTACGAGTTCAATCAATTGAGCTACGCCATCGCTTTCGAAGCAGATGGTGTAGCCAAAGATGTCACGCGCCGCTACGCAAAAGCTTATAATGCCAAAACCCGCCGGCAACGTGTTGAAGCAACAGACAACGGGACGGTGTGGATGAAGAAAGCGTTGCGGATCTTCCGCCCACGAGCTGCAGAGGTGAAGGATCGAGAGCAAGTGGAGGATGCGGAGTTGAGTCAGAAGGAGATGAGGGAAGGTTTACCCTCTAATGTGCAAGATTTCAGGGAGCACCCTTACTATGCGCTTGAAAGGCATTTGAGGAGGAACGAGGTACTGCATCCGAGACGAGAGGTTGGGAAAGTCAATGCCGGCACTGCCGCACGGCCACGTATGGAAGCAGTGTTTCGGAGGCAAGACGTGCTACAGTGTCGAAGCGCGGATAAGTGGTATCGTCTTGGGCGGGAGGTTAAGGCTGGGGAGCAGCCGCTTAAGCATGTACCTTCTCGGCGCCCACGACAGAGCAGGCCTGATGAGGAAGATGAGGATGAAGCGGAAGGAAAGAGTATGACGGCCTTGTACGCCCCCTATCAGACGGAGCTCTACATCCCGCCTCCAGTGGTAGGTGGACGTATCCCACGTAACGGTTTCGGCAATCTAGATATCTACGTTCCTTCTATGGTCCCTGCAGGCGGCGTACACATACGGCACCCTCTCACCTCTCAAGCCGCCAAGATCCTGAAAATTGACTATGCCGATGCGGTCACGGGGTTTTCTTTCAAAGGCCGGCAGGGCACTGCTGTTATTGAGGGTGCCGTTGTCGCCGAACGTTTCGCGGAGGCCGTCAAAGAGACTATTGAGGGTCTGGAATACGAGAAGGAGGAAGAAATCAGTAGAGCTAGGAGCTTGCAGGCACTAAGGTTGTGGAAGAGATTTTTGCAGGGGTTGAGGATTAAGGAGAGGGTTGCTGGGTATGCTGACCCGGCGAGCAAATCCAAGGCGCAGGAAGAGGATGGTGAAGGCGACCTTCGGGTAACGCTTCAGGCGGAGGAAGCGAGGATAGATGAGAAGCCCCTCATCACCGCTGGGCGGTTTACTCTTGAAGAGTTACTTGATAAGCCAGCGAAGGCTATGCCAAAGAAGAAGAGAAAGGGTCGCGAGAGCGAAGATGAGGATGAGGTGATGGGAGATGGTGGCTTCGTGGCGGAAGGGGTCACACCTGAAACGAGGCGGTCGACGCGGAGTAGGCGTAAGGTTGTAGAGGAGGACGAGGAGATGCTTGATGTTGAAGGCGAGGCTCGTGAAGATGCTGAGAAGGGTGGGGGTGGTTTTCTTGCTGAAGACGCTGTGGACGACGACAACGGCGGCCAGGGCGGGGATGGTTTTCTTGTCGAAGACGCTGTGGAGGAGGATGGCGGAGGTGGGGGCTTCGTTGCCGAAGACGCCGTGGAGGAAGATGGTGGAGGCGGTGGGTTCATTACTGAAGAGCCCGTTGAAGATGATGGAGGGGATGGCGGCTTCGTTGCTGGAGAGAGCGATGGAGACGGCGGCCGGTTCGTGCCGGAAGCCGATGGCGACGGCGGTGGTGGCTTCTTACCAGATGAGGCTGTTATGCAAGATGCAGATGGCTTCGTCGCTGAAGCGGCAGAGGTTCATCAAAGAGCTGCGGGCACCAGACATGATGTCTCTATGGATGCCATCTCCACACGGAATGAGCAGCTGGACGCGGACCAAGAGGTGCTCGAAGCGCACCACAAGGGGGCCTCGGGGCCCGCTAATGGGCACAAGAACGTGGAAAACGTGGAGAACCCTTCTTCGCCGAGCAGGGGCGAAGAGGGTGGCGATATCGGACAGCTCGACCCGGCGAATAGAGCTGCCTCGACTGTGCCTACCGATTCTTCTGCCGCCGTCATACAGCCAGTCCAGCAAGACGGTTTGGACGAGGGTGTCAATGGCGCTGACGACAGTGACAAAGGCTCGTTGCTTTCGCATGACCCGGAGGATTCTGACGCTGAGCCTGACTGGCTAGAAAGCGACTGAGATCACGCGTTACTCCAACGGTAGAGAGCTGTTGTCGGAAAGACGCAGGGACCTCAGTCGTCTGGGAAGGGTAGGTACGTTCGTACTAATACTGAAGTTTATCCGAAATCTGCAGTTTCGCCTGTCGTCATGAATGTACAGCCAACGAAATGCCCGCATATCCCACCACTGCCCAAGTGCGGGCTTGCCTAAGTATTGATCCATCATGAGAGGATCCACGATGTCCATCTCGAGCTCGTTGCAGGAGAAAGACATCCACGTCTCGGTAACGCAAGCCAGCCCCGCACGGACGCACTACGCTCTTTAGCGAAGCGACCAATCAGCAGTGCATAAGAACGAACACTCTCTCTCGCTATAAGATTCAGGTGATGTTCGTTGCAAGATGCTGAACTACTGGCCTCGCGCACTGATCTCTACCAGCTTCCGTCCTTAATGCCCACCCAACAAACTTCGGCAACCAAAATCTCCGGCATGAAGGCAGCCCGCTTCTACAATAAAGGCGATATCCGTATCGATGATATCGATCCACCTTCAGCCGGCGATGGCGAGGTCATCGTCAACATCGAATGGGGCGGCATCTGCGGGACGGACTTGCATGAGTACCTCGTCGGCCCACTAGTCATCCCGCGAGACGGTCACGCGCATCCGTTGACAGATGAGGTCTTGCCTGTCGTTCTTGGCCATGAGTTCTGCGGGCGTATCACTGGACCAGTCACGGAGGGATTGAAGAGTGCCGGTGGCGAGCCGCTGGAGGAAGGTATGGCCGTAATGGTCGATCCACGCCTGAACTGCCGGTCTTGCTCTTCCTGCCATCGGCAGGCGAGTAACATCTGCGGGCAATGGGGCTTCAGGGGACTGTCTGGTGGTGGTGGTGGGTTCGCGGAGAAGTGTGCGGTGAGGGCGGATATGTGCTATCCTTTGCCCGAGAGTGTGAAATTGGAGGATGCGGCGTTGATTGAGCCTTTGGCTGTGGGGAGGCACGCGCTGACTATGTCTGGTGTGACTGACTGGACGGAGCTAAGCGTGCTTGTTGTTGGAGGGGGACCGGTAGGCGTATCGGTGCTCTACAATCTCCGTGCTGCTGGGGCTACGAAGGTGTTTCTTAGCGAGCCGACGGCGAAGAGGCAGAATCAGTGCCGGAAACTTGCGCAGCAGGTCTTTAACCCTATGGAAGTTAAGGTCCCTCAAGAATGTCGCAATTTCACTGATGGCGAAGGCGTAGACGTCGTCTTCGACTGCGCAGGTATCCCACCAGGCATGCGAGACGGCATGGACGCGCTCCGCCGTCGCGGTATCTTCGTCAACGTGGCTGGATGGGAGACGGACTTTGTCCTGCCTATGCAGTTCTTCATGATGAAGGAATTGACGATTAAGACAAGTATGGCTTATGACGACAAAGACTTTGCCGATACTGTGCGGGACTTTGTGGCTGGCAAGTTTGAAGGCGTGGAGGAAATGGTGACGGCACGGATTGCATTGGAGGATGTGAAGAAGAAGGGGTTTGAGCAGTTGGTGAGGCATAAGGATGAGCATGTCAAGATTTTGGCGACGCCGAAGAGGGAGTTGCTCGAATCTCCATGATAGGTCATCAAATTGGAAGCATGACCGAACGATCTGGGAATGTCCTTCTGAGCCGGTGATCGATCTGGGGATCTAGTGGTCTCCTACCTGAAACTACGGTTCGACACAAGTCATTTAAGCCGATCCAGCTTATCACATCGCTTCCCACCGAAGAGCTCCTCTCGTCAGGTGCGATACTTCCGCAGCCTCGTTGTTTTCTCGGTCACCTCAGCTTCAAGCGCCAGCACATGCTGCTACATACGCATGACGCTCATACCGCCGGCCGCAAGCTCCACCAGCAGGTCTTGCGTTTCCTTGTCCGTGCCCGCGTACATCTGCCGCAACTCACGCTCAGTGAACCGCTTGTCATGAGCTTCAGTCTCTTCACCATCTTCGCCGCCGAAGTCTGTGACGTTCATGAGCTTGGGTGTGCACTCCGTGGCGCTTGCCGGGTCTTCTCTGCCTTCTTCCAGAATCCCAATATCCCGCAGGTCCTTCCTCACTCCCTCCGCCACCTCACCCTGCTCCCGCGCTATCTTCGGCGTCAAGCTGAAACCTGGTTGACCTTGGTGCATGGTTTCCTCGAATGTGAAGGTGCCGTTGCGTTGCGCTTGGTCCACATACTCCGCCAATCCCTTACGGACGAAGCTCAGCAAGTCATCTTTCAGGTCTTGGAACACCGCATCGCTGGTCGTAAGCAGTGTAGCGATCGAAGTACCGTGTTGCTGCTCCCACTTCGCCACGGTCCTGTTCAGCGCTTTCTCCGTCAATAGCTGGACAACGGGAACCCTGTTATCCTTGCCTGATGTGCAAGTCGGAGATTCCACGATCAACGCTACAACGTCCTGCACCCATTCATCGTAGTCCTGCCCACGCCAGCGGTGATCCACCCACGTCGCATAGCTTGATTCTGGGAGTACAGAGCTGTGCTGACCGAAATGAGCGCCGGCTAGATCTAGCACGTACGTGGTGATGTCTCCTTTGATCGCCAGTCGAAGCGCTTGGTGGTGACGTTCGTGCTCCTGAATCTCCACGTGCTTGAGGTTGCGGTCATTGTTGCCGGTGATCAGGTGGCGGACGATGCTTTGGTGCTGTTCCTTCATGAAGAACCGGGTTTGCTCCATGCCGGTGCAGATTCCTGGAGTAACAGTTAGTGTTTGTTCAAATTATTGGTCTACGGCTTGACTGACCCTGGAGTGCTTTCTGGGCGAGCTCATGCAAGTGGACGAAAGCACTCTCGCAGGCCCGAAAACTGAGTAGGATGTGCTTGTCGTCGACACTCAGCTTTCTGTCTTCTGGAAAGGGCACCAGGACCGCGTCATCGACAAACTGGTCATCGTATACGTGCAACATGCCGTCATCCTCTCTCGCCACCTTCACAAACAGCATATCAAAGGTTTCCTCGCGGAAGATGTAGAAGACATCCTGGAGAAGACCGCCAGCGCGAAAGAGCTTCTTGCGGTATTTTGCCGCGTTGCAGGCGGTCTTATGGCTTGGCCAGTCGGCCTTCTGACAGCCCTTGCCGCAGTAGGGTGTAGTTGAGGTAGAGCCGTCCTTCTCGACATGCTCGCAGCGATTGGTAGCCGGGTTGCCGCAGCTGGCGCAGGTATCCTTGACGGCTTCCGCCATTGCGATGGTAGAGTGTAAGTTGAAGCGATGTTTCGGTGGGTTGTTGGAGTGTGCACATTTGAGTGCAAAGTTGGATCGCTGCCTAGCGGGGTGTTGTGCATTTGCATGTGAAAGGTCAAAGCTCACTTTTACTCTACTGCATCAACGCATAGCGTGATACGCTAACTACGAACGGTTTCTCAGTATCTCGGCGACCTTGAATACTACGGTGCGGTATTTGTAACCATGGTGCTATTATGACACAGTTCGTCGCTCGTTGGTCGATGCATGTGCTACGAGGAGTCGAGGACCTATCCATGCGGTTCTCGGTAGCGTCATGAGCATGTACCCGTCCTTCTACATGCTCATGACAGACCCACCCCCAGCTGCGAACCCGATCAGTAGATCCTGGACGTCCTTCTCCATGCCCGAATACTTCTTCCGCATCGCATCCTCAGTAAGCTGCTTGGTACGCGGCCCACTCTCCTCAAAGTCATCATCCCCGAAGTCAACAACTTCCAGCAGCTTCTGCGTGCTGTCGGTCGTACGAGACTGGGCGTTCCTTGCCTTGCTGGAGCTTGTTACCTTGGCGGCAGTCATCTTGCTGTCGAACCCCAGATCATGGATTGGCGCACCCAGACTGCCGGACTCAGCGCAACGAGAGTAGCACCACTGGAGGTATTCGTGCATGTCACTCCTGATCTTGGCAAGGAGGTTGGCCTTCGTTGCAATGTACTTGGGTTGATTCTCCTTCAGCAGCTGCGCCACGGCCAGCTGGTTGTCCGTCTCCCACTCTTTCACTGTAGCGTTCAGGCAGTCACCGACCTCTTTGTGGATGAGAGGAACACGCATGTCGTAGGTCGGCGGAATCTCGTGAGCACGTCTGCCGGCGAGTACCGCTCGGAACCAGTCTGCCCAGTAGCCGTGGGCGTGCTCTTCGCATACCTGTGTGACGTACGTCTGCCGGTATCTACCATATGGTAATATAGCCTTGAGCTGGCCGTACTGTGCTCCGGCAAGATCTACAGCGTACTTGCTGCCGTCCGAAAGTGTGACCGTAATGAGTTCGTGGCGCCAGTTGCTCTCATCGAGCTTGCCATCACGGTAATGTTCGATCCGCCAGTACTTCTTGTTGACCCGGACCTGCTCCTCACGCACTTGAAAAGATCGGGTGGAGACGCCTGGATTACAACGTCAGTATCGATCACATGATGCTGGATGACTCTGCAATACGTACCCTTGAAGATGTTCTTACTGAGCTGATACGTATATGCAGGCGCATCGCCACAGGCAAACATCGTGAGTACCGCCTTCTTGTCCGCATCGTCAGGTAGGAGGTGAGCCGGGAAGGTGAAGAGAGGTCCGGTCTTCACACCGAGTTTTGGCTCATGGACGATCAGCCTGTTGCCTTCCTTCGTCACACTAGAGATCTCGAGATCGAATGCAACCTCCCGGAAAGCGTAGAAGGCCTCTTGCAGAAGCTCAGCGCCACGTCGAAGAGACTTGCGCATGTTCGCCAGCTTGCATTCTGCCTTGTGCGTAGGCCATGCGGCGCTCTGGCATGTTTTGCTGCAGTAGTGGGTTGATGATGGCCGTAGCTCAGTGTCGACACCGTCGAGACAGCCAGTGCAGCGGGTTGTAGAAGGTTCGCCGCAGCTCGCGCAGGTATTCTTGGTGTCGTCTGTCATTGTGGAACTGGTTTGTAGACGGTGTTGTGTTTTGCAGTTGGTATGCAGATTGAAGGTGTGCTTTGATCTTCGGTGGAAGTTAAAGTGAAAGAGAGAACTTGCTTTTGGCTGCCTGGCTGCCTGAAACGTGGGTAGTGGTTTTGCATGTGAATGGTCAAAGCTCAATGGCGACTATGCAAACGGATTCTGCAGTACACCACCGGTTCCACTCCACTCGAGGTCCAATTCCCTATCCCTTCGACGTCGCTCCACGAACTCATGCGACATCCGCACTTGTGCCAACAGCTCCTGGCTGCGCTTCTAGTATTGCCGCGGATCCGACTTCCGTAACACCTTCAGTAAAGTCATCCCGCTGTCGAGTTCCCAGGGACGGACACTTTCTTCCAGACGTCCACGAAGGGAACCTTGCAGAATGTGCTAGCTATAACTTATAGCTCATATCCTTCCGCTCAACTTGACTTAGTGTGTCCGACTCGCTCTTGGATCTCTTCCAGATGGTAGCCGAAGCACCGGGCCGTGTATTCTCCTCCATACAACTCCTGCCACTGCCACCACGGCATCAAGGCTGCTTTTGACCCTCCGCGCCGCAACAAGCTTTGTGGTGTCCTGAGAACGCATGCCCAAGCCTGTGAGCCATCCTCATCAGTCGGAGTACTGTTCTCACGGGCAGCAATGCTTCTCAGAGTAGGATTGTGGGCTTGGCCTACAGTAAGTTGCACAACGGCGAGTGTCACCGTGTGAGAAGTTGAGGCCACATCTCTGCGCTGGCCGCTCCATTCTTTCAGGTTGTCGTGTTTAGTGCATGCTCTCCTCCTCGCTAAAAACCGGTTCTCAGTGTCCTCAAGATACAAACACCCTCCAGTTAGTCCAGCATTTCAAGAAAGGAGAAACGATAACGAGAACATGTTTCTGCGCCAAACCATGGTTCGTCCTGTCTTCCTACTGTCTTTACCTATTACTGCCCGAGTATATCTACAGCTGTATCTCCGTCCCTCGAGATCCCGTCTCAGGAATCCAGTCGACAGCTCGATACAACAGCAGACTACCTGTCCAGCTTACCAACCACCCCCACAATAATACCAAAGACAAGCAAGCAAGCACTCCAACATGGGTATCAAGAACGCTCGTCGCCCAAACAAGCTTAACAAGGCGCCGGCGCCATCATCGACCAACAGCAAGCCCTCCTGGTCCGCTTTCGCGCACACGCAAGCATATTGCTGGACGCAGATCGCCGTAGTCATCGGCATGGCTTACCTCGCATTTGTCCTAGGCAGCCAGTTCCCAAGCGACATGGTCCACACCAGATGCTTGATTCCGGCCTTTACGGCGGCGCATGGGGTGTTCGCCATGGATGTTGATGATGTTAAGGCATGTCTTGGTTGGAAAAGAGAGAAGAGGTCGACGTTGAGGGAGTCGTTGATGAGGGCGGTGGTTGTGGGTGTTGCTGTCGCTGTTGGATTGGAGATGGAGGGGTATCCGGAGTTTTCGCCTCTACTGCCAGTTTGTTTGCTAGGCGGTCCAGAGAAAGGGAGACTTGGGCTTTGTAGATCATGATGGGGTGCTCAGGCTCAGGGATGGTTGGAGTGTGCGAATGCTGTACAGAGTAGTAGTCTTCGGCAAGGCTCGGTGACAGTGGACGTTGCCGCTTGAGATCCCAGGATCGCAACTCGTTTTCCATCTTCGAGCGACCTTTATAGCTGCTCAGTGGTGGTAAGATTATATGGAGAGCTTGCCAAAATCTCGCAGACTATATCCCAACATTCATGTTGCTGTAAGATGCCCAAATGCCGATACAAAGGCTCCAGTGTCGTTTGGGATAACCCTGACCCTCGGGAGTCATCGCTGGAGCAGATGCGAGTGGATGGTATTCAAATTTGGCAAGGATATCGGATAAGCCAGAACGACAGTCTGTCCATAACCACTTCTTCTCGTCTTCCCACCAGCATGTTGGGCCGTCTGGTTGCGCCTGTGGTTGCAAATTCGCATACCAACTTATGGAGACAACGTCACCGCCGGCTACACCGCTTCGTCTCTAGGTAGCGCGCTGATGATACTGGTCTTCCCGCTAGTCAATCAGTGTGCAGGTATATAGCTGGATCAAAAGACTTTGCAAACTCGTTGTCATATGGAAGAGAACGTCGCCGCTTGTGCCTGCTCCTTCGAGTGACATTTCGACGCGACGTGCACCGCCTCACACAATGAGCGTCACCGTGGCGCAGTACGCCACAGCAGGCCAGAGTTGCTTGACCGCTCTAGCGACCGCTCTCAATGGTGGACCTCTACTTGAATCACGGTCAAGATTCAGGAGGCCCACGGGCCGACCTGCTGGGAGTATACATATCGACTGCCCTGCTCTCACCATGTTGTCCGCCGACCTTCCGCTTGCATCCATTCACCGGAGTCTCGATTGCTGAAGCTGTTGGCGCCCAACCCATAGGTCGACCAGTCACAGCCTGCCAACAAGCTATCTCACGAACCGTCCCCCAATCTCACCAATACAGCGGCTACAATCGCGCCGTGATATCCTACCGACGGCACAACGTGGCCTTGCGACAGAACGTGGTCGGAACAAGCATCATCCTCGACTGGTCGCCCACAAGAACAGGCGCATTGCTGGCCAGCCTGTTCGCTGGAACTTGTTCCTACTTGCTGCCCCGGGCCGGATAGCCTTGTCTGGAGCACTCAAAGCGCCCTTGTCTGGCTGGCTATAAGTGGCCTTTGTTTCCCGATTGAACAAAGAGGAGGGCTAGCCTAGGATCTCCCGCGACACAGCAGCCAGGCCCTGTACATACTACTGCATCATTGCACATACAACACGATACGATAAAAGATATAGAGCTTGCGGGCAAGCACAGCATATCTACAGAAACATCACCACAAGAACATTTCTGACATACGAACATGGTTGCCTTGGCGCAAACAGTCACGATAGTGAACAAGTCCGGCGCAGTGGTCAAGTCTTCGAAACACTTGGTGAACGTCTGGAAGGAGGCAAAGAGCGCATACAATGAGAAGAAGGCGGAGATCAAGGCAGTGAGGAAGGATGAGCAGGACACCAAGATCAAGGAGCGCAAGGCTCGCAAGCAGCTGGAGGCGTTGACGCTGAACGACGATGCTGTTTCAATGGCGAGCTCTCGTCGCAGCTCAAGAAGTAGACGCGACGATTCAAATCACACCAAGAGGAAAGCGGTGCCAAGCCGTGTGACTGAGCGGCCGCCAGTCGAGAGAGGTTACACAGACAGCTTCTACACCGAAGACATCCTCAAACCACGCCGATCATCCCAGCGACCTTCACCCTTGCGACACGACTCCCATAGCTCATTCCGTTCCGACCCACGTCTCGGCGAGCTTACACGCCGTCACACCTTCGATGAGATGGACATGGAGCTCATCCGCCACCGCCCAGCAACACCCACCCGCAGCGCAAGCCTAGACGACATCGACATGGACCTAGCCTACGGCGACCTCCCACCACCCATCCCCGAACGCAAATACACCGACGAAATCGAGCTCCGCTCCAAAATGACCAGCCTCCAAACCCTTCTAGACGAAGCCAATTGCGTCCAATACTCCGTAACAGCCATGATCGACAACCTCCAAAAGAACCCCGACGCCCTCGCAGCCGTAGCGCTAACATTAGGCGAGATCAGCAATCTCGCCTCTAAACTCGCCCCGGGAGCTCTGATGTCGATGAAAGGCGCTTTCCCGGCTATCCTGGCTTTACTCGCTAGCCCTGAGTTCGCCATCGCTATTGGTGTAGGCGTGGGCGTCACAGTCATCATGTTCGGCGGCTACAAGATCATCAAGAAGATCAAGGCCAAGAAAGAAGAGGCGCGTTTGCTTGAGGATGGCCGAACCATCCCGGCGATCGAGGAACCGGAGTCTCCCGCGAGTGAGATGGATGAGCTGCGCGAATTGTCACGTATCGAGCTTTGGCGGCGCGGGATCGATAATGCTGAGCCCGTGAGCCCGGGGACGAGCGTCGACGGCGAATTCGTGACACCCGTGGCCACGAGAACCTTGATTGAGGAAGGTAGGCTTACGGAAGCGGACTTCAAGACTACCGTGAGTAGTAAGAAGGAGAAGAAGCATAAGAAGAAGTCTTCGTCGTCGTCGAAGAGTGAGACTAGCAAAAGCAGCAGTAGGAGTAAAGATGGCAGTAAAGTGAAGGCGAAGGCGAAGAAGGAGCCTAGTGGGCTTAGGATGTTGTTTAAGACGCATGCTTGAGGTGCTTCCTTGATGCTTGGATTCCGGAGCGAAGTGTGATACCATTTGACGACTTATGACCGAGCATCTGGAGCGTTCGAGCGAGCGTGTGTTGATATCCTCCTGCTGAGCGATGCAATTTTTCGGTATACAGTACAGTTTGAGGCAGAATATTTCGATGAACGCTCAGTCTGCTTTCGCCACTTTCGTTCTCCGCCATGCCGTTTGACTTTGTGTGTTCTGACCCGTCGTTTCCTGGTCCTCATGCTCATCCATGCACTGCTCCACCTCCTTAACCAGTGTTGATCTACTCCAGGACCTGCGCCCCCGTCGCCACTCAGAAAAATGCCATCTTTGGCTGTGTTCACCACATCTTCTTATCATGAAGTCCTAGTCCTGGCTATCCGCCCTTGTCGCGTCGTTCTGCATAAAGAATTCCTCCATAAGGTCAAAGTCATCCTCTTCCTTCACCGTAAGCATCTGCTCCTCGTCCTCTGCTCCTCCGGCCACGAGCGTGTCATCGGATGCCAGAACTGCCTCCTTCTCCCTCTCTCTTAGCGCGACTGATTTCTGCTCAGCTGCCTCCTTAGCCGCCATGATCGCCTCCCTCTGTAACGCTTTTGCTTTCGCGACCTCACTGTGGTTCACCAACCACCCAGCATCCCCAGCAGCAAGCATCTCGCGTATACCGGGCAAGATCCGCTGCACAGCAGTCCATGTATACATCTTCAGCCCCATGACCGTAGTGAAAGCACCCTTCACCGCTTTCGTCGCCGCATCATCGTCGTAGTAGTCGTCGCCCAAGGCCACCACCTGCCCTGCATGCGCTAAGCGAAGCCAGTTGACTAGGTTCTCCCAGTGCGGTCTCAGATCGGTCGTCACCTCGATGTTACCGGTATGGGCTCGATTGGCGGAGTCTG